>QNQO01001827.1:0-200028 GCA_003290165.1 Berberis thunbergii | reverse complement strand
TCCTCAACAAGAGGACAAGTACCATATGACGGACTTCCATTGAAATCTCCTATGTGAAACCTTGATTTTTCTTACTAGTTTTCCTCACTATATTGGTTGTTTCCATTCCATTAGCATCACTAAGTGAGTTTTTTTAGGACAGTTACAACTCTACAACTTAAACATCCCTTCATTAAGTTAACTATAAGGCAATTTTGCTTCATTAAGTTATATCAACTAAATCAAATAATATGAAAAAAAAATCAAGCATCAATTTGAAAAAATAAAATAAAATTCTAATATACAAAAAAATACCTTATCTGTGTGTATTTTTGCCTTATGATTTTGGAAACTATGCACATGCAAGGGTACCCGAGACTATGTTTACATAAGCCATAAAAAAAGAAACATTACACTAGGCTCAAATGGGGATTGGACCGAGACCAACCTAAAATTTTGGTTATCTGGGATTCGATCGGATTCTTGGTCTTGGATATTCGTGTCGGTCAGAGCCCTGTCCCTAACCATTGGAGATTTTCTAAACCCATGATTAGGCACTAGTGATCACACAACATAGTGTCGTGCCAGAGACTAATGCTCATACCCCTTAACAACAGTTTTAGCCGGTCAGGATTAGTAGCCATTTTGGATCAGGTTTTTATTTTTTACACTTCTACCATTTTTATAGATGATGTTTGTGATTGTGTTTTAAAGGAAAAAGATGAAAAGTGTAAAAAAATAAAAACTTGATCATGACTACAAACCTGGCTGGGTAGACTTAGAGGGTGTTTGTTTTGCTTCTAAATGGAGTCAGAAGTTTAATAAGAAGTAAACCATCTTGTTTGGAGTGTTTGTTTTTAGTTATGATCACAGGTTCAGCTTCTGATTGGAGTAAGCAACAGAAAGGTGTCGATCACTTAGCACTGGGTGCTTTGTAAAAATTATTCCAATAATAACCTTAACATAATTTGTAATGACAATTGTTGCCTTCATTTTCTTAAAAGTAAGTAGGGTTAAATTTTGGCAGTACACCTTCATTATCTTCATCAAGCATTGTGGTTCTCATTTTTCTCCTTCATCTTTATTTAATTTCTATGTATTTTTAAGTTTTTTTTCATCTTTCTAACTCTTCATCTCATGTATATTTTCAAGTTTTTAGCATGTAGTTTTTATGCCTTATATGTATCATGAGATATCAAATCAAATAACCATATTTAGATTAATGATTTAATCAAATAACTAATTATAATGCCATAGACGTATTGCTCAGATTCAACAATAATGTCACAGTCGTATTCGGTATAGTTTTAAGCACAATATTATATCATAAGTTTTTTCAGCTCAATGAGACAAAATTGCCAAATAATTCACATTCAGCACTTAAAAATAAACACATTTTAATTTTACAATTTCTAATAAGCCACTCGTTTAGAAATAAAATAAACATTTGATTTAGAAGATCGTTCATAACTTTTAACTCAAGTTAGTCCCCCGCTTAATGGTGTCAGCGTATAAAACCTCTGACAAAAATTCGAAAAAGAACCTTCGGGTCAAGTAGAGCAGAGCATTACAGCAGCAACCAACCATGGAGACGGAGGAGAAGACCAAGACGACGACACAACAACGAAGAAGAACAAGAAAAGAAGTGGAAATGGAAGTGTTAAGCAAAGTGGGTGAAGTGATTCTTCGATAAACGAAGCTAAGCACGTCGACCAAGTCATCAGCGCTCTTCACTCCCTCACTCTTCTTCTTTTCCCTCTCGATTCCTCTCTTGTCACAGGTTTTCCAACAAAACCCTTTCAATCATTTATGCGCCCTTTTCCATTTCTAGGGTTTTTTCAATTCAGCCTAATTTTTTTTTTGTTATTTTAATAAAATTTGATTAAATTCTTTCAGGTTGCATTGATATCAGCGATAAAGATAAGGTATTAGGGAAGTTTCAAGAATCCATTTTTGTAGGTTTGGTAGCTTCAAGAGTTTGTTTGTGTGTGTTTTTAGAGATTGTAATAGAATACTTGTTTGTGAAATTTCAGGTTCAGTTGGCTTCGGAGAGTGAGGAATTGAGGAATGCTTTTTATCAAGGGTCTGCATTTCCAACATTGGCTAAGTTTTTGATATATGGTGAGTGATAAAACCATTATGTGTTTGATGTTTATTTAGTCTTTAAGACAGGTTTAGCTAGGGTTTGTGTTTGCACACACGCAAATTGAAATGATTAAGTTTCGAGCTCATCGTTTCTGTTACATTACCCAACCTTTCATATACCAACTGTTAGTTCAACACTTGCACTATGATGTACCAATTTAGGGAACAATGTTTAAAGGTTGCTAAACAAAAATATAAATAAATTAACAATTGATTTCAGATACACAAACAATTGCAACTATGTGTTGGATTGTAATTTGAAGATTAGCATGTAAGGCAAACCTGTAAGGCGCACATTAGCACTGGTACTGATTATTGATATTGTTGTGCTACACGGCCTTTGTTCATCAAAGCTTGTAATGTTCACACTTCAAATTCATAGAATTTTTTGTCACTTGGGATCCGTTTGGTACACTGTAAATTAATGCATTTGGCAAACTGATGCAAAAGCATTAGTTTGCACATGCATTTCAAACATTACTTGTTTTGTAAACACTTGGTAGTAATTAAAGAAAATTGGTGCAAAATTGGAAGTATTGATTCACTGCATGGTGTTGATGAAGTGGTTGTGGGTGATGATGATGATGGTAGTAGTTGTCATTGTGACATGGTTGTGGTGGTTGTCATTTTGGATGTGGTGTGGTGGTGGCAATGGCTGGGAATGTGGGTGATAATAGTGAAAGTGGGGGTGGTTGTGGGTGTTGTGTAGTGAAGGTGATGGTGGCTGTGGTGATTACGCTATAGTCGTTGTGAACTGTGATGGTGGTGATTATGCTATGGTAGTTGTCTTGGTGGTAGCAGTGGTAGGGCAATGGTTATGCTATGGTAATAGTAGTGAAGCTGGTAGTGGTTATGCTATGGTTTGTTGCAGAGCTAGTGGCCATGGCGGTTATGGTGGTTGTGGTGGTAGTAGTGAAGGTGGTGGTAGTGTTGGTTGGGGTATTTCTGAAGGAGTTGGGAGTAAAATTCGAGAAAGAAAAGATGATGAGAGTTTGCAAAGTAATGCGTGACATTTTTTTGATAGACCTCTTATCAATATACATATGCACGCAGAAAGTATGGCTTAACAAAGCAAGGATCAAGTACTTGAGTGAGCTGCTTGAATGTGTCAGTCTTGAGAATGTTGAAATACTGGCTGAATTGCTGAGAGTCTTGAGAATGGTGAGATGCTGGCCGAATTACTGAGATGCATGGTTGATGTGGAATGTGCAAGTACTAGCACTGAAGCAATAAGAATAACACGTGGGGGATTGTTGAATGGTTTACAAGTGGGTCTTTGTTATAAATAGACTTAGATCAGAAGTAGAAAGACATGCATTAATTGTAAAGAAAGTGTACATTGAGCATTTGCTCAAAGAGAGTTGGAGCTTCTCGAATAGCTCTAAAGGGAGATTAGCAATCTCGAATTTGCTGTTACATTATCTGTACTTCTACTACATGATAATACAATACACCCATTCTTTCATCATCTTTATTCCTGCTATCTTCTATATCAAATCATTCTTCCTGTGTGCAAGAATTGAGGCCATCGAGGAAAGTGTAATACGGGTTCAAGAACAGGTCCAAGGACAAGTTGATTCTTTGAGAAGAGATTTCCAAGAGGTGATCCAAAAGATGGATCAAATGATCAAGGGACGACAAGAACCCTAAAGCCAGGTTCAACTACACAAAAGGATCAAATGCATCCCACAAATGTGGAAGCACAAAGTTTAATGGGGTAGGAGGAGGTGTTTCTTCTTCACAAGGCTACTCATATGATCGAAACCTAGAAGGTTAGAAATGCCTATCTTTGAGGGATCGAACCAGATGGTTGGATTTTAAAAGCAGAAAGATTTTTTTCTTTACAGAATACAGTAATGATGAGAAAATGGAGGCTACAGTGATATCCTTTGAAGCTGATGCCTTCCTTTAGTATCAATGGGAAAGTAAGAGAAGACCAATATTTTCTGGGAAGAACTGAAAGGACTATTGTTGAAACAATTTCAATCGATTCAAGAAGGGTCGTTATGCGAACAGTTTCTTGCTCTTAGGCAAGAGGATTCAGTAGCTGAGTATCGCCGAAGATTTGTATCTCGGGCTGCACCATTAGAGACAGTCACAGAAGAGGTATACCTCAGCAAGTTTATTAATGGATTGAAACCATCCATTCGAGCGGAGGTGAGAATGCTCGACCCTGGCCAATTGGGTCGAGCCATGGATCTTGCTCAAAGGGTCGAAGAGAAACAGAGGTTCATGGGTTTCTCTAAACCCGGATTCCAGGGCGCTAATAACCGGCCCATAACTGGCCCAAGAAGCTTTGCGACCGGCTCAGCAGGTCAGCATTATCAACATAGTTCCAGAGATTTCGAGAGAAGAGAAATTTTAGATCTCAACCTTCTCCAAATTTTTCCAGAGAGAACGACAGACATGGCGTCGCAAGAGGAGAAACCCGTAGATTTACGGATGCTGAGTATCAAGAAAGAGGGCGAGGGGCTGTGTTTCAAGTGTGATGAGAAGTATTCGCCGGGACATTTGTGTAAACGAAAAGAGGTTGCGTTCTTATTGCACAAGCAGATAGTGAAGGGGAGGAAAAAGAGGTTCAGGAGGATGGAGATCAGAAAGACCTTGAGGTCGCTGAGATCAGTCAACTCGTTGAAGTTTCATTAAGCTCGGTTATGGGATTAACCAATGTTCTAAAAATCGGTCTAGGCGGCCGCCTAGGCGCTAGAAGGTGGAAAACCGCCCAGATTAATGGCTGTCTGGGCGGCTGGGCGGGTCCTGGGCGGCCTAGGCGGTCTGGGCGATTTTTATTTTTTTTAATTTTTAAAATTTTTTAATATGGCTAATTGTGTTCTTATTTTATTTTATTTCCTACTTTTTAATAATAAACTATTTAATTATTTTTTATTCAGTATATGTCTAAATGTAGCAAATGATGATTACTTAATGGAATTCTCGAATGATCTGTCGGTACCAATTTTACTAATGTAGATTTTATCAAATATAACTGAGGTTATTTATGCAATTTGAAGAAAAATAAAAGAGTACACATTCAAATTTATATAAAGTACCCATCATGACCAACTTCAGTCATTTGAGTTTTAATAAATTTTGTTCACTATTGGTTAATTTTCATGTTTTTAAATTTTGCATATTATATACTGGCATTAAATTGGATGTAATTGATAATGTATTATGCTTAACTTTTGTAAATGTATTAAAGGTAATAATACAAAACCTAAGACCGCCTAGGTGCCGGCCTAGGCCCCTGGGCGCTAGGCACCAGCTCGCCGCCCGCCCAGCGCCTAGCGATTTTTAGAACACTGGGATTAACAAATCCAAAAACGATGAAACTTGAAGGGACCATTTTTTGGTCACTCTGTGGTGGTTTTGATCGACAGTGGCGCAATCCACAATTTCGTTTCTCACAAGTGGGTTGAGAAAAGTGAAGCTGCCATTAACATCGACCGGGGTGTATGGCGTGACTTTGGGATCAGGAGATTCAGTCCAAGGGAGTGGTATCTGTATGGGGGTGGAGCTACACTTACAAGGTGTGGAAATATGTGATGATTTTTTTCATTATGGCTTGGGAGCTCCGATGTGATTCTGGGATTTAGTTGTTGGAGAAGTTGGGTACCACATTCATCAACTGGAAGGAACAAATTTTGAGATTTAGGGTTGGTTCCAATACTCTTACCCTCAAGGGAGACCCCTCTTTGGGACGAAGTCTGATTTCTCTTAAGGCTATGCTTCGATCAATTAAACAGGAAGGCCAGGGCATCTTGGTACAGTTGGGCAACATCTCCTCACCAGTGGAAGAGACGACTGAGGTACCAGAGGAATTGGTGGAACTGTTGGGAAGGTATGAATCAGTTTTTCAATTACCTTCAAGATTACCACCAAAGAGGGGATATGAGCATAGTATTGTATTACAAGAAGGTACGAGGCCGATCAATGTCCGACCGTATCGCTATCCCACAGTTTCAGAAGAATGAAATTGAGAGACTTATAGCTGAAATGCTAGAGGCGGGTATCATCCGACACAGTGTTAGCCCATTTTCCAGTCCGGTTTTGTTGGTGAAGAAGAAAGATGGTGGATGGCGTTTCTGTGTCGACTATAGAGCTGTGAACAAACAAACGGTGCCCGATCGCTTTCCGATCCCAATCATTGATGAGTTGCTGGACGAGCTTCACGGGGCGGTAATCTTCTCCAAGCTCGACTTGAAATCTGGGTATCATCAGATCAGGGTGCAGGAAGGGGACGTGGCTAAGACTGCTTTTCACACACATGAGGGCCACTACGAGTTTCTCATAATGCCATTTGGGCTATCCAATGCACCGGCAACATTTCAGGCGCTAATGAACTCGATTTTTCAGCCGTATCTGAGAAAATTTGTATTGGTGTTTTTCGACGACATCCTGGTGTATAGTCCAAGCCTTGAGAAGCATGTGGAAGCAGTTGGAAATCGTTTTGGGTTTGTTGCATCAACATTGTTTGTATGCTAACAAGAAGAAGTGTGAATTTGGGAGTGCCAAGCTGGGTTACTTGGGACACTTCATCTCGGCTAATGGGGTGTCGATGGATCAGTCCAAGGTTCAGGCAGTTTTGGATTGGCCCCGACCCTCCAACATTACGGAACTACGGGTTTTTTTGGGACTTACCGGCTATTACCGAAAATTTATCCGTGAGTATAGTCAGGTCGCATGGCCTCTAATGTCACAGTTAAAGAAAAATGGATTCGCCTGGAATCATGAAGCCGAGGTTGCTTTCCAGGGGTTAAAGCAGGTCATGACTACTGCTCCGGTTTTGCGAATGCCTGACTTCTCGAAAGAATTCTTTGTGGAGACTGACGCTTCGGGATTTGCGGTGGGCGCGGTTCTAATGCAAGAGAAGCAACCCGTGGCTTTCTTCAGTCAGGTTTTGGGACAGAGGGCGAGGGTCAAGCCCATTTATGAGAAGGAACTCATGGCAATCGTATTCGTAGTTACCAAATGGCGGTCTTATTTGTTGGGCCGAAAGTTTCATCATTAGAGCTGATATAAAAAGCTTGAAGTTCTTGTTGGAGCAAAGAGTAATTAGACCGGAATATCAAAAATGGGTAAGCAAATTATTGGATTTTAGTTTGAGATTCAATATAGAACGGGGTCCTCAAATACTGCCACCGATACTCTTTCTTGGATTTCTTCCCCATCTTGTTCTCATATGAGTTTGCCTACTTGGCGGGATTGGGAGGTGCTTCGGGCTAAAATTGCAAATGATTCTGCATTACACAATTTGAAGCAGATAGTGTTGCAGGGTTCGGCCAAGCAAGGTTTTGTGCTCCATAATGACCTCTTGCATTACAACAAGAGGTTGGTTATTCCTCACAATTATTCTCTCATCCCTATTCTCTTCAAAGAATTCCACGAATCAGCAATAGGGGGGGCACTCCGGGGAGAAAAAGACTTACCAGCGGATTGCCAAAGAGCTATACTGGTTTGGGATGGAGTATATCAAGAAAACAAGTTAGTGAATGTGATGTTTGCCAACGTAACAAAACGATGCCCACTTCTCTCGCCGGTCTTCTTCAACCCATTCCTCTTCCTGCTCAGACTTGGGACGAAGTCTCTATGGACTTCATTGAGGGATTGCCTTGCTCAGGATCAGTTGACACCATTTTAGTCGTCGTTGACCGTCTTAGCAAGTATGCACATTTTGTTGGCCTGAAACACCCCTACCCGGCTGAGAAGGTCACCTCAGTATTCTGCAAGGAAATCGTGAAGCTTCATGGCGTACCGAGTTCCATCATATCAGATAGGGATACCATTTTCCTCAGTCATTTTTGGCGCGAGTTATTCCAGGTTCAAGGTACAAAATTAAAACACAGCACGGTTTATCATCCGCAAAACGGACGGTCAGTCAAAAGTTTTGAACCGCTGTCTTGAAACTTATCTCCGGTGCTTCACCTCGAACAGACCAAAAAAATGGTCTACATGCTTGCCTTGGGCTGAATATTGGTACAACACGTCTACTCACTCGACTACGGGATACACCCCTTTTAAGATTCTCTATGGCAGGGATCCCCCACCTCTCATTAGGTATGTCACTGGTACTTCCCCTGTCTCTTCAGTGGAACAACTTTTGCTCGACAGGGATGAGGTCTTGGCAACTCTCAAAATTCATTTGTTGCGGGCGCAACAACGTATGAAAAATCAGGCTGACAGATCTAGGAGAGATGTTTCATTTGAGCTGGGTGATAGGGTGTTTTTTGAAGATTCGGCCCTATCGGCAGAAATCTTTGGCTAGTCGGGCTAATCAGAAGCTTTCTGCTCGTTTTTATGGCCCTTTTGAAGTTTTGGCAAGGGTGGGAGCCGTGGCTTACAAATTGGCTTTACCTTCTTCATCTCGCATCCACCATGGTTTTTCATATTTCCCAATTAAGAAGTGCCAAGGGTCCCTGTTCCCAGGTTTTTCCTCTTCCCCCACAACTTGGCAGTGAGTTGGATATGTTGGTCCAACCGGAGTCCTTGTTAGATGTGTGTCACAGGGATAAGGGTCCGCCAGCGGTTTTAATCAAATGGCAAGGGTTACCGGCCTATGAAGCTACTTGGGAGGACTATCATATGATTCACAGCCAGTTTCCTTCGTTTCACCTTGAGGACAAGGTGAGTAATTGGGGCGGGGTATTGATAGACCTCTTATCAATATACATATGCACGCAGGAAGTATGGCTTAACAAAGCAAGGATCAAGTACTTGAGTGAGCTGCTTGAATGTGTCAGTCTTGAGAATGCTGAGATACTGGCTGAATTGCTGAGAGTCTTGAGAATGCTGAGATGCTGGCCGAATTACTGAGATGCTATGGTGTGATGTGGAATGTGCAAGTACTAGCACCTGAAGCAAATTAGAATAAACATGTGGGGGATTGTTGAATAGTTTGCAAGTGGGTCTTTGTTATAAATAAACTTAGATCAGAAGTAGAAAGGCATGCATTAATTGTAAAGAAAGTGTACATTGAGCATTTGCTCAAGGAGAATTGGAGCTTCTCGAATAGCTCTAAAGGGCGATTAGCAATCTCGAATTTGCTGTTACATTCTCTGTATCTTCTACTACATTTGATATATACAATACACCCATTCTTTCTTCATCTTTATTCCTGCTATCTTCTATATCAAATCATTGCTTGTTTTCTTTATCAATTCATTGTTTGTAATGAAGATTGCTTGATTGAATCTGCTGCAAGTGCTCTAACCTGCAAGAAGGGACAGATATAAGATCAGTTCATATCATTTTTCCATTAAAGTTTTACAGAAATTTATAACTAGGAGATGCGGAAGGCCCAAATTTTAAATTTCAAAAATCGTTTTCAGTAAATGCAAACCAAGCACCTTATATAGTTGCATATGCATTCGTCTACTGTGTGCCAAGCGGAGCCTTAATTTACAGTTGATGTAGGATTCTGTTGTTGTTGGCATTGGTCTTGGCCATTGAAGTTTTTACACGCACAACTGTTTTTACTTTTTTGTGTGCAGATGTCGCTTCCAATTGGTTAGCATGCTTTCCTTTTTCAGCGAGGTCGTGTGTATATGATTCTTTCTTTGTTAATGGGCCTTCAGTTGAGGTGGTTCAGGCTGTAATTCCTGGTTTACTTGAGAGCTCAAGTAAAACTGAAGACATTGATTTTAATGCTGTCTGCTCAAACACGGAAAGGTATGTAACAGTATATCATCTGCTATCAAAAATATATTTTGAAATAGCTTTATCAGTAATTAAAAAAGAAGACGGCGTTGCTTTCTAGTTTTGTGGCATGTGAATACTCATAATTGTTCAAAATTAACTACCCAAGGCCATCCATATATATATAGTGAGTAATGCGAAAGCAAGGCTAGTACCTGGAAATAATAACCAAACATCATCTTTATGATGAGGTATTATTATATTCAGGGATCTTGGCGCTAATCTAGGGGTATAACTCCACAGTGTGATTCAAAATTAGGGAAATAGGGAGGATTTGAATGTGGTATTATCATATCGAGGATTTGGGATTGTCTTCCTCAATTTGCTGGAATTGGAAGATGTGGTTGGTAAGAAATAATATTTTTTTGAAGATAGGGGCAGTTCTTTAGAACAATCAATAGCTCAAATCGACATTGTATTATTGGTTTGGGGTAACACGTTTCTCAAAGACACCCCATTTATACTTGCATGTATAGTTGGGATGACATTGTAAAAACATAGTATGACCACGTTGTTTTGTTTTGGGTGAGGAGGTGATAGTGAATCCCTCAATCACTGTCCCGTTCTTCTGAATCTAATACAACATTGTTTTGGTTGATAAAAAATGATATTGTCATTTTAAGTTTTATTTAGTAATTAGTACAAGACAAAAATAAATAATGGCATATACCATCTTAGATGGCACACGGCATCCATGTTAGTGAATTTGCAAATTTGTATCTGCTTACAGTTTTTGTGCATACTTTGTGTTTGGATTTTTACACATGAATGCAAGTCCTTTGATGTGTGAAAGTCTAATATTTAAACTTTAAACATAACTGTGGATGTTATGTTCCATATTTAACTATAGTTTGTAATGCACAATCAGTAAGTATCATTCGTAACTCACATTAAAGACGAAAATCACAAAACTCTGTGATTTGTTCATTCACCGTTCTTAGTTTTTTTTTTTTTTTAAGAAATTCCTTACAAGTGTCATTATCTTCCTACATTCGTGACAGGTTATTGATACTGTGCTTGCTTGAAAACAATGGGGTACTCCGAATGGCTAGAGAATTTGGTAATTCTGACAGAATTGAAGAGGATGTTAGTGGAAAGGTCAATCCAGACAGATTGAATTTCATTTCTAGGATTGCACAGCAAGTTGCATCAATACCTGACAAAGCACGCCGGAATTCTCCAGCTGCACTTTCTTCACAGTATCCTCAAATGCGTTCTAACTGCCTCACCTGAAATTTAATAAGAAAACATTTGAACTTCCCTTCAAAATGGGTTTTGTTAAATTCGATGAATACTCTGGTGGATAGGTCAAGCCAGACGAGTTCTATTTCATTTCTAGTTTTGCTCAGCAAGTTATTTCAATCCATGATCAATCACGTCAAGATGCCCAGCCCCACTTTCTTCACAGTATCCTCAAGAGGCATTCTGAAAAGATGTCCTGAAATTATACAATAAAAGCTAAACTTCGTTTATATTGGATATTTTTATCATTTTGTAGCTTCTACTTGATTATTTATTTATTTATCTATTTTTTTTTATGTGTTGTGGTTGAACATTTTATTACTGAAACAATTATAGCGTAACTAGGTAGTTTATTTTAGGGAATACTTATCGATCCATAATGAAGGAAGCCATGGTCCATACTGAGTACTTACCAACATCCTTTGCGCATTGTCTTTGCAAAAATTATAATTTTTTTTGTTAAGGATGAGCAGGAATTTTATTGGATCACAGAACTATTTTGTTGTTTATACTTAACATATACACTTTAGCTTGTTCTTCAAGCAGATTGGTATCCAACTTCTTGATGGGATAGAAGGAAACACTCCACAAATATGTGGAACATTTGTTCCTACGGACAGAACCTTCGTATTTGTTGGGAAGTATTTACACGCATCTGTCGGCGTGGGTCTGCAGGTGAGCTGAGATTTATTGAGTATTCACACTCAACTATCACCTTTGTGTAATTAAACGGGCATGGTGGTTATTTCTTATTATTTTTTAAAGTTCATGCAACTTAAACTTTCTCTTTTCTTTAATCAAATCTCGAAAAAGATAGATGAATAACTACTGCTTACTGTTCCTAAGTTTAATGAATGACTCCTCTAGGATGTCAGGCAGGAATTGGATGTGCGAAGAATGGGAGGAGAAGGTCACTAGCTAGTCTTTGTCGTCAGAGCTTGAAGACGGACCAATTTGATTTTGTGCATGAGCTGTAGAGAGACACCATAGTTGAGGCTGGGAGGGAGGTGTGGGAGTTTGATCCTAGAGTTAGTGATGCTGAAATTGGCATCTCAGGGAGGCAGTTAGCAATCAGAGGTGTATTAGATTTTTTTTTTTTAGGTTGGGTTGGCTGTTGTTCAAAGGCTTTATGACCTCGTAGCTTCTTCTTCTTCTTATGTTTTTTTTTTTTTTTTTGAGTCGATCAATCTTAATTAGGGGTGTCAATAGGTCGGTTTCATTCCTGTTCCTAACTTACTGGAACCATTTATTCATGTCTGTTTCAGTTGCTTAACGGTTAAAGCTCTAAATGGGTAGTTAAAATTCTGAAATGTTTCAGTAAAGTTTTTTTTTTTTTTTTGTTAAAAAGAAATTAACCTAGTCTTAGTTTGTCAAATTTTCTTAAATCTTGTTAACAATAAACAAAAATAGAAAATAGTATTACTGCCGTAATGTAAACTGAGTAATCTTATAATTTTTTTTAAAGTATGACAAAAGGAAATACTGGTTTATGAATGTCACTAAAAATGTGATACAAGACAAAAGTATCACATTGAGTGCAGATGGGTATTATCACACACAAAGGATACAATTTTTGCTCTACAGTTTTCCGGTTTTCCCCTTGCTTGACTTGGAGAAGAAAACAACTTTTGAGCGACTGTGATGTTCATTTCAAGATTTCTGCATTATTCATTCATTCTTTGTTGTTAACTAGAGCACGACTTCCATCCACAGATATTCTTGTACATGAAATCATCCCTCAAATTCTTGAACTGGTGCGAAGCTGCTTATCGTCAAATGTTGATTCTGTCGGTCCCAACATGATTGAAACAAACACTAGGGCCTTCTTCTGGACGAAATTGGATGGAGGCAATGAAAGATCCATATGCTGTGGAGAAAATGTCTGAACAATTGTTGCGTTCACTAGGTTCTGAAAAAACAAGTGACAAGGAAGCTTACTGGACTCTTTGGATTTTGTTTCATCGGACTCTTAAACAGCACGGGTCAATCAAGTAAGTCGACATCATTGCTATCTTTCTTGTTTTCCCCTTCTTTAAGAAATAACTTTTCTGCTCCTTGTGTTCGACAGAGATTTTGAACTCAACTGAAAAAAATAATTTGCTTTTTATTTTTATTTTTTTAATAAGTTTTTTTGGTTTTTTGTGTTGCTGAAGTATATGAAATGATCTTCACATTATCAAATGCTGATGGTTTTTGGTGTGTGCCGCGCCGGGGTGGGTGATGGTTTTTGGTGTGTGCTTTGCACCACGGGGAGGGGGGGTGATTGTAATACGTATAATCCATTCTTTGTCCTTTGCACAATAATGCATAAATAGGAATCTTCTAGAGTTGGGTTTCATCCAGCTTGTACAACATATGGTAGCCAATGATAGAGGCATATGGGGCAAGAACTAGTGAGGAATGTGAAGCAGTTGGTGATCAAGTTATTGCTTTATGCAATAAGCCAATAACACAAAGGTTCCTACTTTTTGACACCCATTTTCTGTCTAAAAACCACCATCTTTCTATCTCATAACTCCACTTGCTTTTTGACACTACCAATCTAAACTCAAAACTCTCAATTCTTAATTTTTTCTCCTCTCTCACTCTCAACAGTTTCTCCCTCCACTTTGATTCTTCATCTCTTTCCATTAACTCAGATGTACTAGCAACCAAACCCCTCATCTTCCTCTCACTGGTCTCCTGCACTTTTTTTATTAACCCAACCCAAAACCTAAGTTTTAAATCCAAAACGAAAGAGAGGTGGTGTTTGTGTGCAATTTGCATGCCTGCGAGACCAAGTTTTAGGAACAAATTTGTTGACTGCGATGTTTGGCCGTGACTTTGGTGGTTCTTTTGATTGTTGGTGATAGCTTTCGTTCAATCAAAATGAAGCAACTTAACTAAATCTCGCAAAAGCCTTTTGGGTTTAATTTTGCATGCGATTTAGACTGATTCTCAAGATTATCAAAACACACACTAGTTTGTACTCCCCTTGGCGAGAAATATGATAAAGGGAGCCAGTAGATTACTAAACCTTGTGATGTTGTTTTTTTCCAAAAGTGATTCTAGTGTTTGCTTAAGGTGTTGTACCTCACATAGTTTCACTACTTCTTAGGCATCGTGATAGATCAGGCGGATAACATGTAAACAAATTAATCAACATCAAAGTGAAAGAAAACGAAAACCGTAGTTTGTTCATACCAAGAACCCTACTTTTCTTGAGATTACAATCAAAATTAAATTTCAATAAACTCTACCACTCTCCTAAATACCTTTAATTATGGGGCTAAACACACCTACTATATTAATATATTCTAAATACATCATCTTCCCTCGGTTGCAAATAACTCGTCCTCGAGTTTGCATGCACATATGCAATAAAACTCCAGATCCGTAAAAGTTAAAAGCTGTCAAAAAATCCACAAATTGTTGGAAACAGGCTGTCTTTTCCACTGAACCAAAAATCGACTAGGCACATTGTAAAAAATGATTAACATTAGAGCTTTGTCGAAAACATTTCACATGATAATCACTTGAGGTGGAGGAAGAGAGCTCGCCACTGGTAACGGATTAGGAGGTGTAATATCGCCACGAAAAGGAGTGAGATCAACATTAATCGTGTGGTCCTGGCTAAAACTATAAAAAAATCATTAAAAACTATTGAAAATCAACCTCATAGCATTATCACCAATTTGCCGTACAATGGGAAAATGTCCAGTGCGCCCCTTTCCCAGTCTGCTACTGACCCTTCTGAAAAACCATAACTAAGTTACCCGATTCAAAGACACTTCGCTTATGGCGATCCACGATACCTTTCTATCTATCATACATGTTAGTCAGACAATGTCGAACATGCTGGTGAATCAAAATCATTTATTCCACCTTAACAATCACATCAGTACTTACCAGACCCGTACTATTCACAGGTGCTAAATTGATGGGAACCGAAGGAGAAAGCCCCCCACAATCTGGAAAAGTGAATGTCCCATACGTTTGTTGACGATATTATTATACACAAACTTTGCATGAGGCAAAACAAAAGGCCAAGGGAGTACCATGTTCAGCTACAAACATCGCAATAGAGCACCTAAGTCTCGATTGGCAATTTTTGTCTATCCATTAGTCTGCGGATGAAATGGAAATTTTTAATGAACAATATAAACGTTGTCACAGTTTTCCAAAACTGTTGTGTAAACTTTGTATCACAATTAGGCACAATGCTCTTGGGGACTCCATGAAGTCACACCACTTCCCTAAAAACCGAATTGTAGCCCCGTGATGCAGGAAAACTTGAAGCAAAGTCTTTGGAAACATCTAACCACGACCTCTCAGAAATGGGCAAAGGGGAGTACAATGTAGTGTCCGTTACATGTCCCTTGGCACTTCTGCACAAATATATTAACATCCAAACGCGTAGTAGGCCAAAAATAGCGCTTTCGTAACAATAACATCTTACTGACACCAGAATGACAACAAATCCACCACTATGAAGCTTTGCAATCAACTTCTCCCGCATAGGAGAAATGGGAATACATAAAACTTTACCACGAAATAAAAAACCATCCTGTAAAAGAAATTCTTTTACCTGATTGATGGGGGCGCGGTCTGACAAGCAAGATAAATAGGACCAACGAAAGGATCTGACCCATATAGTGTTGATAACTCATTAAACCCGCAGCTGAAGTGCACAAAACAACCAAACAATCTGCATGTCAGCTAACATCGCCACCCGGTTCTGGGACCCTTAACATGTTTCAGAGTAAAGGTGAAGTTCTAAATTTTGTTAACCCACTTACTAATTCGACTATTGACATGTCTCTGCGAGTTAAAAAAACATAAGGCTTCATGGTTAGAGTGAATCACAAACCCGCGGTAAAGAAGATAATGCTTCCAATGACGAAGGGCTTGGACTACAACAAATAATTCAACACCATAAGTCGAATAATTCAACTTGGGCTTCTGCAATTTTCCACTATAGAAGGCTACTGACTGCCCCTCCCGAGACAGTACATCCCTTACACCTGTCTTACACGAATCACAAGATTGTTCAAATGTCTTACCAAAATCATGTAGTGATTTGTAGCAGTAGTCATTCTAAGCTTAATATCATAAAAAGGCTTGACAATCATCAATCAAAGAAAATGGTCATAAAAACTGATCAAAAATTGTGTACCTAGGAAGAATAAGTGCGCCCAAGTCCTATCACGGATGGCAAAAAACCTTAGAATGATCAACATACATCCCACTTCCTAACACAACATACCAGAAGGTCACTGACGACACCATGAAAACACATTTCTTCAAATTTAAATAAAAATGATGGTATCACAAAACTTCCAAAATAATCTAACATGTTGCAAGTGTTCTTTTTTATGCGACTAAATATAAGGAATCATTGAAATAGACAACAAATTTGTTGATAAAAGGGCCATAAATGTCGACGGGGCGTTAAACAACCCACAAGGCATGACCAACCATTCATACAAACCTTCTTTCGTCAAGTTGTCTTCCATTCATCCCTGGGTCGCATACGAATATGATAATACCCACTCTTAAGATCTAGTTTCGTAAAGACCACGATGCCTTGCAAATTATCAAGCATATTATCCAAATTAAGAATTGGAAAACAATACTTGATGGCGATCTTATTAATGGCTCAGGAATCCACACACATACGAAAAGAATCATCCTTTTTGGGCACTAACAAAGCAAGAACCGCACTGGGTGAAGTGCTTTCTTTGATGCATCCTTTGGCTAAAAGTTCGTTCACTTACCGCAACAACTCCTTATGTTCCTTAGGAGCCATGCAGTATTGTTCGAAATTGGGGCTCCTCTCAATAACATGTTGAATATTCCTTAAAGGTAATTTGATGAGAAGCCATTGCATACGAGGCATGATGGGCAGAGCTGACAACTGAATGGAGAAGTGATTGTAGGTGTGCATAGGGATCTTGTACTATAAATGTAAAAAAGTCCCACTATCGAACCCCGAAATCATCTCCGAAGGGCAAAGCTTTTGTAGGTGTTGGACGAAGCGGCTGTAGTTGGAACTTGTGCAGCTCAGCATCAAGAAAAATATATGTATTCATATACCCATCATAAATCAATTGCCGCTTAAATTGCCACGACCTATAAAAAAATTCCTCACGACCCACACTCATCCTACTTGCACATGCCGTCCGTGTGTGCGAGGTGGCTGACCGGTAGGTCGAGCAAGCTACGTGTGCTATTTGCCGCATGTGTGCTGATGATCCCCCCTTGTGGCGCTTCATTTGCTTCCATTGAACCTTTGAGTTTGATTGTTCTCAATTTGCGCGATTCTACCTTCGTGTTCATCTCCTCTCCTCGTTTTTTTTCTCTGTACCATGTTCATGCGTGGTTCAATACTCTCATAGATCAGGCGCAGCGAATAACAGCAAGTAAATAGATTAATCAAGATCAAAGCAAAAGAAAATGAAACCCTAGTTTGTTCATACCAAGAACCCTAGTTTTCTTCAGCTTACAATCAGGACTAACTTTCAATAAACAACACCTCCTTTATTACAATCAGGACTAACTTTCAGTCTACTATATTAATATATTCTAAGTACCATCATATCGCCAACATATTCTGTACTTTTTCTTAGTGTCTGACATTATCTTTCCATTGATTTTCTGTGCTACAATGGATGGTTCATCATGACATGATAAAACAAGTCACATGATTGTGGCATAAAAGAGAGAATGCACTTGTCAGATGGTCAAGTCCTCGATTGCAGGTTTGGCAAAACATTGCAAGATACAAGGCACCTAATGGTCTGTTACTCTTGTATGAATGCTTTTTGGTTTGTGGCTGTTATGTGGTTGTTAGTAGAAGTCTTATGTTGATGATGCATTTCTCTAGTGCTATTGTTTGGATGATTTATAAAATATGCAATTTGGGGATTCATTTATTCAAAGATTAGACTTTGGATGGTTTATCAAATATGCTATTTAGGGATTCTCGTAACTGCTGATGTGCTTATTATTTTCAAGTATTCTTAATTTCTTGTTTGTCTCCAGTTAGAAAATCAAGCAACTCACTCTTATCTTTTTCCAGTACCCTTGGTTGCTACATACTTATCTTTGTAATATTTCCCATTCAGGTCTATGTTTGTGGACAAGTTTTTAGTCTGGAAAGTTTTTCCTATCCGTTGTCTGAGGTGGATTCTTCAGTTTGCCGTTCTTGAATGCCAACCTTTTGCCAGTGGATTGACAAAGGGTGAAAATACTCGCGGCCTTTTAGACAGGGTGCAATGTATTGTTAGAGTATGGTCCAAGCGTGAGTTTGTCCAAAGAACTTCAATGGAGCAGCAAGCTTGTATCCTTATTAATTTTCTAATTCTATCTCACATTAGTTTTTAAGACCTGTATTGCCAAGTTAAAAAGAAAAAAATGAATGATCTAAATGCCTAAGCTGGAAGCACTGAAATACAAACTCAACTTATGGATTTCTATAAGCTTAATATGCCTGCACACTGGGTTCTTGAGGATCAGAGATTCTGACTTGCGATAGCAGTGGCTGACAAGGACATTGATAGTGCATAGTGCATTTTTGCTTCTTACGTAGTTTGCAATTAAGTTTTGCAAACATAGAGTGTTTGCGTGTGCTTTTAAGTTTTTGAGCTGTTGTGTTCTATTTCACAATCTTATGTTCTGTATAGTCCCTTGATTGAGGATCCAGATGTGACTGCCGCTTTAGGACTTCTTCTGGAAACAATGTCCAAAGATGAACTAGAAATGACCAAGGATGTGATGCCCTTGATTCTTCAAGGAGTTAGCTGTATAAATTCAATCTTTGCCAATTTGATTAAGTATCTTGTATGTTAACTATTGGTTGTCATCGTGTTTCTCATACTTTATCCTGATTACCAGGTAGGCTGGAGAGCCCAATTCATTTGATCCGGAAAATGGCAAGCTGTATTGCATTGGCATTCTCTAAAGTTATTGACCCAAAAAATCCACTTTATCTTGATGATAGTTGCAATGAAGAAACTATTGACTGGGAATTGGGGTTTGCTAAAGAAGATGGAAGGAGTCTAGATGCCTCTAATAGTATAAAGGCCAATGACAAAGAGGAAACACCTTCTATCTGTGTGCGAAATAAGCAAATTGATAGTGCAGCAAATGGCAGTAGTCAATATAGCGTGAGTAATAGAAACAAAAACCTCTCTGACTACAAGTTGATTGATCCGGACGAGATTGTTGATCCAGCGACATTACATAATGATTACATCGATGAGGAAGATGCAGATGATAATTCAAGCGAGAATTCCGATACTTTGAGTGACTCATCTTTACAGCCTTATGACTTGTCAGATGATGACACGGACCTAAAGAGAAAGTTCTCACAGCTTATCGACATTGTTGGAGCTTTAAGGAAACCTGACGATCCAGATGGAGTAAGTTGTTGATATCATTAAGTCATCTTCGCAGGGGGACTTGCCTTGATATAGGTCATTGTTCTGAATGATAATAGCAAACAGCAGACTGCCTAAAACATGTCTGACATGAAAACTATCCTGTTATTTTCAAGTCGTAATTGAGAAGAGGTGGATATGATCATTAAAATGTTTTCCATTTTTTTTTCAATATCCTTTGGCGTTATTGGTCATGATGTTCCCACACCATATGGAGTGTCTTACAAAATTTCTCACCTATTTCAAGTTCAAAGTATACTACAGTATAAATTGTTTATCTTACTTCAGCAAAATACTTTTCATTTTTCAGGTTGAGAGAGCGTTGGATGTTGCTGAAGATTTTATCAGAGCATCACCTGATGAACTTCAACATGTATCAGGGGAGCTTATCAGAGCACTTGTACAGGTTCGTTGCTCGGACCTGACTGTTGAAGGAGAGGAAGAATCGGTAGAAGTTAAAAGACAAAAAGCTCTGACAGCATTACTTGCCACACGTCCATTTGAGTCTTTGGAAGCCCTTAACAGGTTATTATATTCACCTAATGTGGATATTAGTCAACGCATCTTGATACTTGATACAATGACAGATGCAGCACAAGAACTTGCTGCTACTAAATCCATGAGAGTTAAGCACCATCAGAGGGGGCTTATATCAACAATTTCTGACCCCCATCCATGGTTCCTGCCCAGCAACAGAGGGCCTTCTGGAGCAACTCCTTGGAAAGAGGTCTCTGAATCAGGAACGCCGTTAAGCTGGTCATATCGCTATGAGAGAGAACTTCCTTTGAAATCCAATCAGTTTAAGACAGGGAAATCACGCAGATGGAGCCTCCAATCAGCCGGGACACGAGACAAACAGATTGAATGGTCAAAAAATAAGTTCCCAGTTTATGCAGCTGCTTTCATGCTTCCGGCCATGGAAGGCTTTGATAAGAAGAGGCATGGTGTCGACTTGCTTGGTGGGGACTTTATTGTTCTTGGGAAACTCATATATATGCTTGGCACTTGTATGAAATGCACAGCTTTGCACCCAGAAGCTTCTGTTTTGGCTCCTCCACTTCTTGATATGTTGAGCTCTAGGTAACAACTCGAACCTTGGTCATAACACTGCACAGTGGATATAGTTGCACCAAGTTTAATTCTATGTAGGAAGTCCTTCTGTTGATAATGTTTTGTTTGCATTTGATCCAACCTATTCCTAGCAAGCCCATTCTGGGCTGTTTTACACCCTAATGTGTTGCACGTGTACCATTGGCCTCCAATTTGATTATTTTGTTTTTTTGCATTCTCTTAAAGTCTAATGGTAATTTGCTATTTGCATGCAGAGCTGTATCTCATCATGCAGAAGCATATGTCAGAAGATCCGTTGCCTTTGCGGCTTCATGTGTATTGACTGCACTTCATCCCTCCTTTGTAGCATCGGCTTTAGTTGAAGGAAATTCTGAAATTTCTCAAGGGCTTGAATGGATACGCACATGGTCCATTCAGGTTGCTGAATCAGATACAGACACCGAGTGCTCAACGGTTAGTATCTTTTTCACTACACCTATTTTTGTTCTTGTCATCTGTTCTTTGTTCGTTTTTGGCTGGTCTCTATAGTTTTGTATAATAACTTTTAAGTCTAAATATGGCCATGACTTCAGTTCCAACATAAGGAGAATATTTTTGATACTAAAGAAATAATATTGGTAGTATTCAAACTTTCATCGTAGCTGAAAGTATATATAAAGAAAATGCTTTTGATACGAAGAAATAATATTTATGGTGAAGCCTAGGTGTCTTTCTTTTTATTCTTTTGACAGTGTTTCTACCCTGTTAGCAGCACAAACGGAATTCTTTCTAATTGTTAGGACTGCCGAATTGCTAATTTTCCATAAACAATATCGTTATCATTTCTCATTCTAGGACACCATGGCTGATCTATTATTGGATGTCATTATAGTGAAGGGTAGATCCATCTTGTATCAACTTAACAGAGCACTTGGAAAGAAGAATGGTGCTGTTTTACAACCAAAAGACAATATTGCCAAGAAAGTATTTTTGTGCTTGAAGAAACAAATTCCACTCGCATTTAGGATTAGCAATTGAGGTGGCTAGCTCATCGTTAAGATAAAACCATACAAGTATAATTTGTGTTCATGTAATTATGCCTTTCCATTTGTGTGGTATATGTTCTCAGCTTTCTGACCTCACTTCATGTGGCCCTATATAATTGTTTACAGCTCGTTCAATTTATGTATGCAAGCTAGAATAGTCGTACATTTGTTCTGAAATCAAGCACATTGTAACAATAAACTGCTTCTTTGGTTAACTGACAATTTTGAGCTAAACTTTGCAACAAGAAATTTGCAGAAACTGTAAAATACAGATACCATAGGCATGAAATATTGGTGGAAGGAGGGCACGAGCACAATTTTTCAGATAAATTGCATCTTTCAAAGGTTTTAGTCACACAAGAAACCAAGTTTTAGTTTTGAACTCTTCCAAGGGATTGCAAAACAGTTTGATGAGCAAAAGGTTATATTTGTTGCCTATAGTGTAGATAGATTGGTTTTGTTTGTTTTCTTTAATGTCAGAAAAGGAAGATGATATCATACTGTCGACAAAATGGATAAAATATTGATGTCCTTGTTGTGGCTGACTAAACATTATCATGCAGATGGCTATGGCATGTCTTCAACTTCATGCTGAAATGGCTCTCCAAGCTTCTCGTGCACTCGAGTCTTCAGACTACTCTTTCAAGACAAAAAGCACAAAAGGCATTGGTTTATCTTCTAACTTATTGAAAGGAGAAATCAAAATCCCACACCCACATACAGGACACATGATATGAAACATGTACATCTGCGGTACCATCTTCCTTGCTCCTTGCTATCATCATCTTGTAAAAATTTAGACTAGTTTTGTAATCAAATATAAATCGCACAAAGGTATAACTGTATAAGGAATAAGGAAAAGGACACGTAGTTTTGTAATTCAGCTTGCTCAGGCTACACTTTTATACTGCATTTCAAAATGAGTACTTTTCAATGGAATCTTGAAGGAACAAGACTTTGTTTTTAAACTGCCTTATAAGAGTATGCAACATTCTTCATGACATGAAGCTTTTGAAATGCCCCATTATATCAGTTGATTTGTTTTAGTCGACATCCATCACTGGTTTTACTTGTAACCAATTAGTCATTCTCATGCAGATTGCTATGGCATGCCTTGTGCTGAAACAAAATGGCTCTACGAACATCTTGCTCTCAGAGTAGACCTTGAGTTACCTTAATCAGCAACGCGCACACAGGTTCATACAAGTTATATCCCGTCTTCCTTGCTCATAGCACCATCTTGTACTTTTTAAGGCTAGTTTTGTAAGCAAGATTGCAGAAACGATAGGCTAGTTTTTGTTGGAAATTTATTTATTTATTTTCGTAAGGTTGGATGTGGTAAATCGTTAGTAGGTCCGGAGACTATGAATAATGTATATAATATTAAATGGCATTCCCTTATATAACAGCTGTGATTAAGAATCCTCTCCTTCAATTACAAAAGGCACAGCCAACACAACACAAAACAAAAAACAATGGAAATGGTGACACAAAAACTATTGAACACTGATATCCAAAACCTTGGTGGTAGGACTAGCTTTGGGGATGGTGATATACAAAACCCCATCTTTAACCTCAGCTTTGATTTTATCAAAGGCGACATTATCAGGTAAAGCAATTCTGCTCTTATACTTTCCATAACTCTTTGAAGACCATTCATCCTCTTCATCTGCAACACCCTCTTCTCCATTTTTCTTCTTGGGCGCCTTCTCAGCTGTGACAACCATCATGTTATCTTCCACCCAAACCTTCACATCAGTTCTTGTCATCCCAGGCATGTCAAACCTCATCTTGTACTCATTCTCACCTTCTTTGATCTCCCATGGTGTCCTCCCTCTCCTGTACCCACCACCAACATTATCCTTTGCTTGCAATGGTGAAGCCCAAGTGTTATTGTAGGCAAAAGGGTCATCCATCAAGCTCTCCATTGTATCCATCATTTGCTCAATTGTTCTTGCATTTGGAAACCTGTCCCATAGCCCTGTTCACAATTAACCAATTCAAGGTCTATCAGTAATAATAATTCTGGTTAGTACCCAAGTTTTTTCATAATGGGTATTTTGAAAAGTACTTGTTACTTACCTATTGGAGCACCTCCTTGAGGTGTACCCCTTTTTTGTTGAGGCTTGTTTGTTCTCTGCAAGTGATCAAGATCGCTTCTCCCATTTCCTCCTCCTGCCATGGATTTGACACTCAAAGGTTGGAACTTCACAAAAGTAGGCTTGAGACCAGTGCCTCTCTTGGAAGAGAAAAGGTGAGGAGGGACATTAAGATTTGATAGAGTTGTAGACATCTTTTGGAGTTGTAAATTACTGAAAATTTTAATTTTGCTTTCTCAATGGAAGCTCAAGTGGTATTTCCAATGGTATATAAGGAGGAGTGGAGATTTCTGGAATATTGTAGTTCGCTTTGGATACACAAAAAGTTTCTAAGAGCTTTCTAGAGATGTCAAGAGGCCTTCTAACCTCTTTGGCGGAATGGACCCGTGAAGAATAATGTCCGTTGGCTCTATTCTAAAAATTCGCCTATACTTTTTTTTTTTCTCAAAAATAAAAAATAAAAAATTCTATTATTATTATTATTATTATTTGGTTTCCATTAATCTTTTTTTAACAAAGAAGAAGAACACCAATTAAACTTATATATAAATTTATGCGAGACGGAGAATTATCAAAGATTGACGATGAAAAGATGCATGGTTGGATTGGCGAATGAATATGAAATAGTTTGTATATAACTTTTTTTTTTTCACTCCAAAATACAATATTAAAATATGCTTCAACTATTAAAATTCTAGAATAATCGGAAGGGTTCTTCATGAAATCCAAGTAGGATGGATATCATGGACACCAATGAGAAACCGATAAGAGCAACCCATCATCTTCTTCTACACTATCCATCTCGACTGAAACAACAATGGTGATATCTTCCCTCAGCAACTTCCTCGCCTTGTTATTTCCATCATCTTCAACACAACCCCAGACCAAGAAACCCCAAAACCAACTATACCCACCACCCCTTTCATCCGATTCCCTCCCAACTCTTCGAATCGCTCACAAACCCATCACTTCCTCTTTGACTGCCGAAGAGGGGTTCTTTCCATCTTCTTCGAAAGACTTGATGTCTATAATATGTCATTCATTCGCTTATGCAAATACTATTTTCTTCAAAAATCCCTTTAAACACCATGATTATGCCTGCGGAGGATGAGCCAGAAGATGTTCTATTGAAAAGGTTTAATAAAATTTAATGATCAAATACTTTTTGCAAGATTTAATAAAATTGAGTAAAAACCAAATTTACTATTATTAATTAGATTTATTTGAAAAATAAAAAAACAATGAAAAACTATTTTATTTTTCGATAAACAAAAAGCAGAAGAAGAGGGAATGCATATTTGCTAAACAATTTAAACTAAGGAATTTGTATTATTCTAGGAAACTAATCTTTTTATATAATTATCAATTGCATTTAGATCTATTTAATTCGATGGTTGAAATGTGTGTCCTCGCCGAGTGTTCGTGAAATTAACTTCATTGAATCATCACTCATTAAATAAGGGAAATTCTACACAGCAAGGAAACGGGCGAGGAAACGAGCGAGGGGAGGGATGTGGTGGAGTGGGGACCGTCAAAATACGTGTCGTCATTTTTGTTGTGCGCATCCCGAACGGAGTGAACGATCCTCACTCCGCCACATCCCTTCCCTCGCCCATTTCCTCGCATGTTTCCTCGACATTTAGAATTCCTCTTAACATTTAAAAAAAAAAAAAAAAAAATCAACCTTCAAAATTCTAGAATGATCACGAGGGTTCCTCATTATCCATATCCAATTCCATGCCACATGTATGAAATCCAAGTAGGAAGGATATCATGGACACGCATCATCCATCTTCTTCCCTGTAATTTCTATCCCACTAGTGAGTGTGAGTGAGAAATCGATCAGATCAACATAAGACTTTAAACGCTCATCATCTTCTACACTATCCATCTCGACTGAAACAACCATGGTGATATCTTCCCTCAGCAACTTCCTCGCCTTGTTATTTCCATCATCTTCAACACAACCCCAGACCAAGAAACCCCCAAACCAACTATACCCACCACCCCTTTCATCCGATTCCCTCCTAACTCTTCGAATCACTCACAAACCCATCACCTCCTATTTGACTGCCGAAGAGGGGTTCTTTCCATCTTCTTCGAAAGACTTATGTCTATAATATGTCATTCATTCGCTTATGCAAATACTCTTTTCTTCAAAAATCCCTTTAAACACCATGATTATGCCTGCGGAGGATGAGCCAGAAGATGTTCTATTGAAAAGGTTTAATAAAATTTAATGATCAAATACTTTTTGCAAGATTTAATAAAATTGAGTAAAAACCAAATTTACTATTATTAATTAGATTTATTTGAAAAATAAAAAAACAATGAAAAACTATTTTATTTTTCGATAAACAAAAGGCAGAAGAAGAGGGAATGCATATTTGCTAAACAATTTAAACTAAGGAATTTGTATTATTCTAGGAAACTAATCTTTTTATATAATTATAAATTGCATTTAGATCTATTTAATTCGATGGTTGAAATGTGTGTCCTCGCCGAGTGTTCGTGAAATTAACTTCATTGAATCATCACTCATTAAACTAAGGGAGATTCTACACAACGAGGAAACGGGCGAGGAAACGAGCGAGGGGAGAGATGTGGTGGGGTGAAGACCATCTACTCCGCTCGGGGTACATGTCGAATTTTTGTTATGCACATCTCGAGTGAAATGAATGATCCCACCCCGCCACGTCCCTTCCCTCGCCCATTTCCTCGCATGTTTCCTCGACATTTAGAATTCCTCTTAACATTAAAAATAAAAAAATTCAACCTTCAAAATTCTAGAATGATCACGAGGGTTCCTCATTATCCATATCCAATTCCATGCCACATGTATGAAATCCAAGTAAGATGGATATCATGGACACGCATCATCCATCTTCTTCCCTGTAATTTCTATCCCACTAGTGAGTGTGAGTGAGAAATCGATCAGATCAACAAAAGACTTTAAACGCTCATCATCTTCTACACTATCCATCTCGACTGAAACAACCATGGCGACATCTTCTCTCAGCAACTTCCTCTCCTTGTTATCTCCATCATCTTCAACACAACCCCAGACCAAGAAACCCCCAAACCAACTAAACCCACCGCCCCTTTCATCCGATTCCCTCCCAACTCTTCGAACCACTCACAGACCCATCACCTCCTCCTTGATTGCCGAAGAGGGGTTCTCTCCATCTTCTTCGAAAGACTTGATGTCGGTAATATGTCCTTCACTCGCTTATGCGAATACCCTTTTCTTCAAAGCCCCTTTAAACGCCATGATTATGCCTGCGGAGGATGAGCCTGAAGAGGTTCTATTGAGAAGGTTTCGAAGGGAGGTGATGAAGACGGGGGGTCATTCCGGAGGTTAAGAGGAGGAGGTACTTTGAGAACACTCAAGATGAGAGGAAGAGGAGGATTCGTGATCTTGCTAAGAAGAACAAAAGAAGGTTAGTGTTTTCATTCATTATGTTTATTTCTCTTCCTTTTTTTCCCATCTTTTATTGCTTGAATTTTACAGTAATTCTTTAATGGTTGAATTATTTTAGTGCTTTTTTTAGGAGAAGCCCTCATTCAATACATTGTTTGGGGGGTGTTGGTTAAAGGCCTTCCCTTGATGGGATTCACTGCAACTCCCTCCTAAAATGAAGATCAAAGGGTCTTCTTGGTGAAATCTTTCTATGAGAAAAAGAAATGAGGGTTCTATCCAGTTAGTGTTATGTTCTTTATAGCCTTAACTTTTCTCCTTGAAGACTGATGATTACAAAAAGCAAGTATCCCTAGTTTATGAATTATTTCAAGTGTTTTCTTTTTATGGTGGATCAGCAAAACAGATAGATGATATTGATATTAAAAAACAAGGATGGCACTTGTGAAAGAGGCAATCACAAAACCACCAGGTAGAGTTAATACATACCTAAGGTGAACAAAAACTATCCCAAGGGAAAATACAAACATGAAAAAATGTCTTTATGGTGATGCCCCATAACCATCGATTTGTTTTAAGCTTTGTGGCGAGAGTGCCGATCAACCACTGGCTGGTCTGCAGAATGTTCTGCAGTCTTAAGATCTTGAAGGGAGAGTCTGCTTGTGGAGGTTTGTGAAAATTCTTACTTTTTGGCTCTGTAGGCATGCTGCATGTTGTGTGGTGTTAAGATCTTAAATAGAATCACTATGCTTGTGGAGATTTTACAAAAAATTCACCACTGAGAACAACAAACAATACTTGATTGGTTCTGATTCATTGTGTCAAAAGTTTTGAACTTTGAGATTGTTCGGTCCATTCTCCTATGCAAAAGGACACATGATTTTCAAAACAAATCCCATGCTTGATACATATGGATACTCAGCAATCATATACATGTATCGACACTCCAGTAGACACGGACTTGTTACATCCTCATATTTGTACATATCTTTTGAAGGTTATGAGTATATCATAAGATGGTAATATGAATGTAACAATATTTAGTATTAAAAAAAAAACTTATGATATTGATATGTGACCCTGTATTGGTGGGTTATTGGGTTGACTTATCAGTTATCAGTCACCTTGTACCTGTGCCTTAACTCTGATACCCATATTGGTGTCATTGTTACATAGCTTTGGTTTAGTCCCCGAGCTCAGGCGCTGAAAGAGATATGTCCCCATATTTTGGCATCATAAATTATAGATAATATTCCTGAATGAAGAAGAATTTATCTTAGTTTATCCATTTTCTTTTCTATGAATATATCTATATATTAATGTTGTGAATGTAATTGCTTTTAGTTTGTGGATTGCTTTTACTTGATAAACTGAAAAATTTGCCATCAATTGCCAGACGCACGCCATTTAGACCCCGTGACGATATGGTGAAGGAGGAAGTTTCAAAGGAGAAGGATCATGATCTTGATGAAGATAACTGGGAGGTATCCAATTAAGACATGCCACATTAATGGAAATTCTCCCTGCCCGCTAAGTCCTACAAGTTGCATTTTCCAAATTGTAAGCCTTCTGTATTCTTCATAGTTGACTTAAGACGAGTCTTGTTTTTGTAGTAATATTTTGTTATGCAACATGATTCGTACAATCAGTAGATTTGTTTTACTGCTTATACTTTTTTCTTTTTTTCTTGTCTCAGTGAAACCTAAATCTATCTAGCAGAAGACAGAAGATCACTGTTCACTTTCAACCTCTTAACTAATTCGTAATCCCTATTATGATGTTTTAAATTATGACGTATAATGAGGCTTCCGAATACTGTCCACAGTCCTGAAACTTCAGAGCCAAAGGCAACTTAATGGCTGGTGCCTATAAGGCTATAACCATGCCTGATCATGGGGCATAAATGAAGCATGAGTTCAATGATATTATTAAGGGTTACAAATTAATTTCTCTAAAACAAAGGCTTACATAGTTGGAGAAATGAATTGAGTGCGGTTGCTCAAATTTTGTGTTGTAGGATAGTACTTTTGCATTGCTCATATGCGGGGTGTGCACTTAGGGGCTAGTGTCAAGTAGGGATGGCATTGGGGCGGATTTTCACGGATATCCGCCCCACCAAATTCGTTTGGGGCGGTTTTGGATATGTCTAAACGGATTTTGGGGCGGATACGGATATCCAAACAACTTTCATTAAATATTCGGGGCGGATACGGATTTGGCCATATCCACCCCACGGATATCCGTTTATCCGTTTATTATGTAACATTACAATAATGCCCTTCTCCTTTATAAAGGGATTAAAAAACCCTTTAATCCCACTTCCTTTCCCTCATTCCCTCCCCTCACCGCCTCTCCCTCCCTCTCTGCCTCTCACACAACCACAAGAACGCAAACAGACGGATCTCACCCGCCTCTCCCTCCATCTCTGCCTCTCACACAAGAATGCAAAGGGGCCGACCGAGGAGCGATTCGAGAGCGAAGACCTCTCCCTCATCCCTACCCTCTCACAGGGCGATCCCCACCTCGCCGCGATCTCTTTCGCGCTCCCCGCACGCCGCGATCTGCTTCCCTGCTCCCTCACGCCGAGATCGAGATCAAGATATCAAGATCCGAGACTGAGATCTGATCAAGATCTGATTAAGGTCTGATCAAGATCTGATATGATCAAGGTCTGATCCTGATCCGATCAAGGTCTGATCCTGATCCGATCAAGATCTGATCCTGATCCGATCAAGATCTGATTCTGATCCTGATCCGATCAAGATCTGATCAGATCTGATCAAGGTATGATCTGTTCCGATAAGTTTTCAAGATGTGAATCTGATCTCAGAGATCGAATTCTTTGTATATGTTGTAATTTTTTTTTTGAATTTGTTGAAATTTTTTTATTTGTTGTAATATTTTTTAGATCAGGTAAGATCTGATCTGTAGAATTTTTTTTTTTTTTTTTTTGTAATATGTAGTATTTTTTTTTTAATTTTTGTATGTAATTTTTTGTATGTTGAAGAAAATTTTTTGGGTTGTTGTTGTTTGGGTTAAATGGGGCGGGGCGGATATCCGCCAGGGGCGGGGATGGTTTTCAAAATAAATGATAAACGGATATGCGGGGCGGTTTCGGGGACCCGAAATTCCCAGCGGGGCGGGGATGGATTTGCACAAATCCGCCCCGTTGCCATCCCTAGTGTCAAGTGCAAGGCATAAATGAAGATCGATGCCATACTGCTTTTACTGTTTTACATACTTGCGTTCGATAAAGAGATGGGAAGAGCTACCTGAGCAGTTAGAGTATCAGGCTGCAGAAAGAATAGAGAATTGTATCTTTATTCATAAATTCAGCAGGACTTCCACATGTTTTTTTTCCTTTTTACTAAATCTTATTAGAGTGAGGTTGCAATTATTTTCATTAAGAAAAAAGAAAGTCAGACTGGAGTAAGAATTAAGGGTGTGTTTGGTTGCATGGAATCTTATGTCATGAGAATTTATGATGAGACCTTTATATTTTAGGCTAAATTGATATATCACTCTACATCTACCATTTGATCACCATTTGATTTTGTGATCAATGGTGGGAATGCAAGTTCCATGAACATGGGAATTTCACTCCTTGGTCCCCTCAAGGCATGTGATTTTCATGTTCATGGGACTTTCATTCCCACCATTGATCATAAAATCAAATGGTGGATATGGAGTGATACATCAATTTAGCCTAAAATGTAGGGGCCCCTCATGGATTCTCATGGCATAGGATTCCATGCAACCAAACACACCCTAAGAAGTTTTCAGTGAGCATTTCCATTTTGTTATCGGTGGTAGAGCTTTTGCTTAGAAGCTAGTCAAAAGCAAAAATAAATATTTTGGATATGGTCTAGAACTTTGCTTCTAATTAGAAGAAAAACAAACAAAAACAAACGCTCCCTGAGAAGTTGATGGTGAAAATGAGAGTTTTAGTAGGTTTCCCGATAAACATTTTTTTTTGTGAGAAAACCTTTTTCATTAATTTTTTAATATCCCATCTATGTGGTACAATATTGTTTATTTTGGGTCAAGGTCTGTGGGGCTTTAAAATGTATTGCACTAAGGTGATTTAACATCTATATATATAGCATATCTCACTTTCTCACTCAGGGGATGTGAGATTATAACATTTAGGTAACATGTTAGTCTCTGAGTCCATTCATATAAGGTAGCCCTGTCCACACAATAAGATATCAGTCCGCCACACAAGGTAACTCTTTTACACAAGGTTGTTACAATTCACCTTCTTAGGGCTCAACGTCTTTATTAGTACACTTTTGGTTGGGTTCGGCTATGATACAATTTTGTAACGACTCGATCCCTATGATCAAATGTGTTTAAAGTCATGTGAGTCTTGAGCCCAAAGTGAACAATACTGTATCATGTGGATTGAGTTGTTACATTCACCTATTTCTTTTTCAAATCAAGTTTTAACAACAGTTAAACATCTATAAATGGATTAAGGAAAATTTATTAACTTAGCGATTATATATTTAAATAATTGATAAATTAATAAACATTACTACTTATTAATTAATCAATAAATTAAGAAACATTACTTTATCATTAATTAGTAACTTATTAATTTATCAAGGTGTTTACTTATTTTCTTAAATATTGTATATTGTATTTAGTTTTTCGTTTTACGAACTAATTATTTATGTATTTGTTTAATCAAGTAAATTTTACGAATCTACTTATTTTTTTCCATTTAACCAAATAAAAACTCTATTTAAATAACAAAAGTCATAATAACACAACACGTCATGCATACAATAATGACATCTCATCTTATCAACAATGACGAATGAAATGTGTGAAACATTGTGCGGATATTACAAAGATAATCCAGGTAGTACTCAAGGCAGCGATGACATTGAATAATTTTTGTTGCATCATGAGAAAATAACATAAGAACTTTTTACCATTTTAAGAAAAGTTAAGAAGTGATCCAAAGGTGGCATCAATTTCAAGAAGAAACAATGATTTGAGTTATATTTTAGTAAGATTTCATAGTCGCATAAGCAATATGTATCAAAAAATTATTAATTTATATATGTAGTACTATGAATTTTTTAATAATGTATTATCTTATAAACTTAGCAAATTATTAATTTAGCACGTCATTTCAATTTGGGACCGACCAATAATATTATTTAATTGAGACCATTAATTTATCGGGTATTAAACTATTGAGGGTCTACTGTATGAATCAATAAAGAAGATGACCCACGAGCATAAATTCAATTGTGTATGACCTAAATATTCATAAAATGATGCGTTCATATATCCATCTCTTTACAACGACAATTCCCTTATAGATGTCCTGATGAGTCTAAATATATCAATACCTTGGTTTTCAAGAATGCCCACCTTTTATTTTATAAGGTCAGTTCAACTTACATATAGACATGATTTTGGGTCTACAAGTTTATAAATTAGGTCCAATAAAACATATTATTTCCAGATGATAAAAAAGTGATACTTTAATGAGTGATTCTATGTGTCGAGGGAAAGGGCGAGGAAACCAGCGAGGTAAACGAGGTGGCGGGGGGTGAACTGTTCACCCCCCTCGAGATGCGCACACAGAAAACATCTCGAGGGGGGTGAACGGTTCACCCCCCGCCACCTCGTTTACCTCGCTGGTTTCCTCGCTCTTTCCCTCGACATTTAGAATTTCCCTACTTTAATTTAATAAGAGTGGATAGCAAAATAAATACAAAATAAAGTGATTTTATTTAAATAATTTAATTATATCTTTATAATTACACCCACATACGGTATTCTATCTTCATACTTTTAAGTTGAATCATAAATGGTTACACGGTCGACTTGGTCTTAGGACCCAAACTCTAATTTGAACAAACTCAAAATTTAATAATTAATTGAACGAGACTAAATTATTTAAATATCCTCTGACCTTAATATTATGATATGTTGTTGGTCGTTGTTAGTAATACCTTAGTTAGAAAGTTATTATGTATAACATCCCCTAAATTCAGGACATTTATTAAACACTCACTACAAAAAATTCAAAATGAGAATCAAGGAATTACGTTCTTTGTGATAATTGAATTAAACCAATTTCCAGTCTGTATGGAATATCAAATTTGTTGGTTTATTCTGCGAACCTCTTGAAAGAAATAAAACAAATTAAAAAAGTTGTACTGAATTCGATGATAGAACCATGGAAACATAATATTATCAAGAATCTCAACGTATTGGTATTGTTTGTGCAGTTTTTCTTAAGTGCACCGATAAAGTGCCTGATATCTTGCCCGATGATATCCACTTGAGAAAATCCTCCTTTGATTGGGTTTTAGCCTCAATTACATGACCTATTTCAAGGACTACAATGATCAAGAACATAATGACAATGTTTTTTCCATCTCATTTGACAATGATTATTAGATTATATATAATATAAAATAAACATCTAATTTGATTTTCGATTTAGTTGTATAATTTTTGTTGGTCAGTTCAGTTAATTGAATTTCGTATCAATTCAATTTTGGCCTATTTAATATAAAGAGGTTCCTTTATTATGCAATCTACCAATCTGCAGCCATATTCCCCTATGGAACGCAAACATACTTGCACACATCTGTAACAAATTTGCTTTGAACCCCAAAGGAAAATTTCAACTCAGCAAATCATAGTAAAGAGCAATGTTAGATTATACTTCTGAAATACAACATAAACAAAACTTTCACTGAAGCTCAAAGATAAAAAGTTGCACAATTTTAACAATATAATACCAAATTTGGAAAAGATGTTACAAAAAGAGTGAATTTGCATATTCAAATGAACTTTGAAATACTAAAATAAAACTACAAGATTATAGGATGTTCATATTTAATTGGTGTTTACATATGCATTAATGTTTCTTCACCCAGTCATATAGGCCAACAGTTTCCACAAGTATATAAAACACTTTAAATGTTTTTCATCAAACATCTAGCATATACTGTACAAGTTATATATAGATTTCAAAATCGGATTACGCCCCACAAAAGAGATGCAAACTATCGATGAAAAACAACAAAAGAGGCAGCTCATATTACAACCTTGCTTCATTTCGAATTCTTTCCCCAGGCAATTGCCAATTTGCCATTCCTGTTGCCAAAAGTTCAGCTGCATTGCTAATCTCCCTGTTAGATTCAGTGATGCTTATATCTGCAATAGAACATCCTCAGTAATTAGAGCCTTGAATAACAGCAGACGTCAATGTTAAGGTGAACTCTAAATCAAACTCAAGAGATGTGGAATATGTTTTTCGCCTTCCATGGCAAAAGTACAACCAAACTGAATTTTGCTTGTCTGGAGATTGTCTTTCGATTCTCTGAAAGAGGAGAATCTTCATAAGAGAGGAACCAACTCATCAATTGAGCTCTACCTACAGCTCAAGCAAAACATTTTTGAATAGCTTCCTCTTTATATGGGATATTTATGGTATCCACAAAGTTAATCTTGAAGTTAACAAAAAGTATCAAGTATACAAACTTCTCACTTAGGATATTCTTGGATAAGCATCACGTCTCTCTAGTAGCTATTACTCATTAGTACTATGTCCTAAGAAACCCAAATCATCCCATTCAAGTATTTGGCAAAGACCAGATATATTATTGTTACTGTATAAACTCATGATGCCTAAGTAGAAATATTACCTGTGATATTTGTATAATTTTGGTTAATATGCCAACTATCATTCACTCAACATCAATTGGTGTAGTTGACGAGTTCCAATCATCCAAAAACCTTTTTCCTACAAGATGGAGAAAGGAAGACGAATCAACGTATGAAAGACAATTATAAGAATGAATCAAGCACCACATAAAATTAAAAAATGCGAGTCAATGGTAAACATACCCCATTGTTCCCTTGGGTCATTCTTTTCCCTGCAACATATATATAGGAATAAGTTCTCAAAAGCACCTAAACATGTAGAAACACTCGGATATGATACACAAAAGCAGACAGTTTTTGCCCTTATCCATATCAACTAAACTACCAAAACAAATATCTTATCCATAATCGATCGGATTCTTTTTCCATTCTCGAGCTTAGTTATGAAGTATTTTCTACGAATTTTTGCATCACAGACTGTTTTTAAATGCACTCATCTTGGAGAAGACAGCCAGTCCATTGAGTGTTGTCCCCATTTTGTTGAAGCCTCGGCATTAAGCATGAGTATACAAAATTTTCAAGGTAGTCTGTGAAGAACAGTTTTTCTGTGAATTTTTTTTCTGCTAAATTCTGTGGGTGAGAGAGCACCTTACATGAGTAACATGACAAGAAGTGTATTCTTCAATAATAGTTTACATCCCAGAAGTTTTTGTCATGTTTATGATGTGGTTCCCCACTACCCTTTAGGTGGCAACAATATGCATATATTACTAGGTGTTCACAAGCATATTTGATAGCTGCAAGCCAGCAACAATATTTCTGAAAACACTTGGTCATCTATAGAGTTATGTCTAGAAGATCTGTCTTTGTGGTCAACAGTTTAACAAGTTAGTGATGGAGGTTAAACAGCCAAATCACATGTAACACATGACTACAAGAGGACTTTGGATCTGTTCAAACCATGAGTAAGTTGAATGTAACAAAAAAAAAAAAAAATCCTGTGGCTTGGCGGGCCGCATCTTCACCATGTGGATGGTTGTAATGTGACCTACACGACCCATGTGGATGCCATAAGTTGCAGAACAGACCAAACCCATTTGTTTTATTTCTTTTGCTAAATGACCTTAATATTAGCACGACAAAACAACTGACAGTTCATGTAAAATCCTGCAATAAAAAATGAAGCTTGCTATTTATCATGGCTAATTATTTAGACAATCTCCACCCATGGGGTGGAAAAGAAAACAATAAATGAGTTTTTCGTTTCCATATTTTACATCTCCATCCCACCCTTCAAACCAGTTTGGGGGAGTAAAATTATAAGGTGGCATTTAGAGTGCCGGATGGCACTTTGGATGCCGGATGATAAGTTTGAGGCAAACCAGAAAGAGAGAGAGAGAGAGAGAAATCTGTTGGAAAGGTGGGGGTGCCCTTATATCCCTCCACTCAACACTGCCCCCCATTCAGAGTGAAAGGAAATAAGGTGCAAAATGAGTTTAACATGGATTTTCTCCACGTTGTGTAATCGTGTGAGAACAAAAAAATTGGGTTTTCCTCCATGGGTGGAGATGCTCTTCCTGATGACCAATTCATATCATCATCTCGTCATTGACTCGTATTGACTCTTCACTCACTAAGGTGGTTTCGACAACTAAAGCAATTAACTTTACCATTGCTTTTTTTAGTTTGGATTCTGGGTGTCGGGATGTTTCCCTTTTAACGGTGCTTCTAAATGTATTTCTTTCTCATTTGTTTTTTGTTCAATAATGGCCATGGGATTACCTTCTTCACTCATTCACCATGGTAGTAATAGATATCATTATACTACCATCGACCAAACAGCAAAAAAACTCGGAAAAGGAAGTGATGTTAGGAAGCCGTGTGATAGGTGGTAACTATCTTGTACGGTTTGGGAGGTAATTGGCGTACTCCATTTCATTGGGAGGGATATTTGGCTGTATCGGACATGCATGGAATTGGAGGTAGCAGTCCACCGATGTCAAGTCATGGACCACTTCCTCCAGCACTTGGGAAAAAGCCAAAAACATTCGACCAGCTGCCCCTTTCCCAATTTTCATGAGGGAGATAAACTGTAAGGAAATCTCTATGGAAGTCATCCATTATGTGATTACAAATCCTCATCTTCAACAACCCCTTAATCTTTCAAAAGTGTCGTATTAAAGCCAAATGTTATTCAAAGCTTCCTATGCTTGAAAAGTGTTATAGACTTGTACATCTCAAACGAGAAGGGCCATGTCAATGTCTCGGGAGGATAACATGAATGAACTCTTACCCAAAATATCTAGGATTAATGCAGGATAAAATATTACATCATATGTGCAAGATTGATAAATTGCAATATAAAGATACACGAGTCAACTAAAAAAACTCAAGTTCACCTGCAGAATTTGCGAACTTTCATGCAGAAGTTCTCCAAGCCTTCAGTGCTAAGCCAATTTTCATTCAACTGCAACACAATAACATGATGTAAGTTCTAAGTTCTGCTTTTCACAAAAAATAACTTAAATATCTTTACCAAAATCACTATGGAACTTAAAACTTACGAAATAAGGAAGGTCCTCAGAAACATCAAAACTCTCAGGAGCACTTCCCAGAAATAGATCTATAAAATAAAGAACAAAAATGCCACACTCCTCGCCGTTTTTCTGTTGTGGCACCTGAAAATATTTCTTTTGTCAGCTCAAATATGAGTTCGAGGAGAATCATGTAACCCATCAAGATGTTGTAACAATTTCACCTTAGGGACCAAGAGGGGAATTTTCGCAATGGATTTTTTGTTATGTGGCCTGCCCTCCCCATTATAGATGTCGAGTACAAACCTGGAGAAGTCAATCATAAATACAAACTTTAGTCAGGCTAAATTTATAAGAAACCATAGTGTATGTATGCTAACATTTTTCTCAAACAAGAAACCATAGTGTAGGTACACCAACTTACTTTCTTATATCAGGTTCAAACCTATTTGGATTAGCCATTTTGAGGGAATCTAGCAGCAGCATGCATGGTTTTCTAGTTTTGGAGTCCAGGCTTTCACCAAAGTGGCACAAAATCAAAAGGCTCCAGTGATTCCTAGATGTTCACCATACAAAAGAATCAAGAGCAACGCGATGACCAATATGGCAAAATATATATATGAGAGGAAAAAGGATACGAATATCTTGAATGGACTGAATGCCAAACACTTACCAGCAAAGCAAGGGTACAAAAACATATTTCTTTGAGAAAATATGCTTGCTCTTAATCCACCCCAACACCTTTGCTTTGGTTTGTCGTTGCCTATACAAATTAAACCATAGGGAATCAAGATAGGTGAAGGAGGTTTTTTTTTCCTCTGATAAGTCCTTCCATAAGTACCTACACGATGCAAACAAGTCATTAGTACCAAAGCAACTAAATGTTATTTGCATAAATAATCGATTTAAAGTCTACCCACTCTAAGTAACACTCAAAGACATTAGAATCCAACTTCTGAATTTTTGTGAAAATTAATGTCTTAGAGTTATCAATCCTCTCTGTTCGTCTGCGACGAGGAACTGTTCCTGAGAGACATGGTTCTGTTAATTCAAAAGTCGTCGTCTCCTGGGCACTTTGTTGGGTTTTCTTCTTTGAAGGCTTCATTGGAGGTGTCTTTTGAGGTTGATCTATTTTTGGATTTTGATGACATTGAACATCTGTAAAAGAACCAAATGTCAAGTCCTCTCGAGTATTTTCCATCCCAAAAGCAATTTTATAAATTTTTGGGTAAGTAACAGAAACTTAAAACTTAAGTTATTAAATTAGGATTGTTTGAGGATCTAAAAGGGAAATATCAAAGGCTACAATGATTCGAGATAAACAAATTAAACCACATAATCCCCTTTTTCTTTGGCAAGCATTATAAATCCAATTTTACAATCTTATTTCTATCAGAACAGCAAGAAACAACAAATCACTAAGACCCATTTGATGTCTGATTCGACCCTTGCAACAATGGGGTAATCGATTTGTTTGACAAGGTATTGCAGTTGTTTTCAAATTAATATAAGATAATGAGCCTACCATACAGGGAATTGACTAGTCGCTGCTTTGTTGTTCTGCTCTTCTTCTTCTTCTTCATTTCGACTGCAATTGGAATATAAAAGTGATTGGACTAACATCAGAAAGATCTAGAACTAGCAACGTATGACTAAAATGAAAGATTCTGATTTAGTGGCTCAATTTGTAGTCTGTTTTTTAGAAAACTTAACCTTTGGGTATCGCGAAAGCAAAAGATACACCTATGTGCTATGTAACTTACAATCTAATCACAATGACCATTTAAAGGGTCAGATGAAATAAAAATGCTTATAGTTGATACATGATCTCGTGGAACATCAACTGGCCATATACCATTCTCCCCAATTCCAGTGGTTAAGGTGATCCTCAAAGAACAGACCTAATACTAAAGCCTTTTAACTGTAAAACATCCTAAAAAGGAACAGGATACCTGTTGGTGTTTTTTCATATAGATGCATATATGATAGTAGAATACTATCCCCCCATCTTTCTTTTATCTTTAGACAAAAAATTGAAGGCTAGTGCAACCACATTGGTTCGACAAGAAAAGTGCATACAAAGAACAATAGAAAATAACCAAACCAAGAACAAGACATTCTGCCTTCAAGCACACCCTAATAATTGCATAAAGACTCGAACCTCAACGGAAACGAACTCATGTTCAGCATTTGGGGATTAAATAAAAGTTTCTTCTTCTTAACCCAATTTACCCAACAAGCTCTTAATGTTTTACTATAAACCTAAATTGTCTAGCTACCAATTAATTAAATCTCTTCTCCCCTTCTTTTTGGCTACAAAAGTTGTTGAATTTCTCATTGCACTATGCTTCCACGACAAAACTTTCGCATCGGAAGGATCAAAACATAAATTTTCCATCAACCCACGCCCTAATTCACCAATTACTTACCACCCAATCAAATTAGAAGAAAAGTTCAATCGATTTTGCATGAAAGATCAAAACTTTAAACCCTAACTTTACAAACTAATAAGTAGGAGTAGTTTCAGAAAGTTAGCAACAAATTTACCTGAACTGGACTCTTCCAGGTCATAAAAAACAGCTTTTTCTTTGCTCATCTTTCTCTTCTTCCTACCACCCATGGTTGTAGCAAGTACAGATTGATCTCTAGATCTCCTTGTGTTGAGTGAATGTGTGTATTAGTGAAGATAACTAGATTTGGCGGGAACCGCCATTGTCACCTCGGCTTCTCAGTGGAGTTTTTTTGGTAATTTTGAATGGATGGTTGATCAAACCTTTTGGTTGGATACATTGGTAGAATGAATTGAATTAGTTAATAGTCGGTCAATCTAGCGTTGTGCTATTTACCTAGGAATTGTTTATGGGGGAAGGGATCTAATTTAGATCGAATCTCTCCGGGTCGGGTTTTTTTTTTTTTGGACTTTTGACTCGTGAGACCCGATTAAGCAAATTTACCACGTAAATCACATGGTCACAGTTTTATCACGATAGCTACAAGCCTATATTATCCAATTAAAATGTAAGTTGTTGGAAATATTTTCAAGATTGTTAAAAGAGTGTGCTGAGGAGGAGAGCATCTAGTGGGTGATTCCTTAAATGATAAAGAGTTCTCCCCCATTTTCAATCTCAAAGCTCAGGGTCAACCCTCCCTCTCCCTTTCTCCATTTTCCATCTTGACACCCTTTCCCCCAATGAAGCTCTCCCTCTCCACCCTCTCCCCATCATCGATCGACTCAAACGAAGCCAGAGAAGAAGAAGGAGAAGAGAAGAAGCTCTCCCTCGTCCATTCCCTCTCGCAAAAGCTAAGGTAAGCCAGAGAAGAAGAAAGAGAAGAGAAGAAGCTCACTCTCGTCCCTTCCCTCTCGCAAAAGCTAAGGTAAGCCTCTCATTCATTTCTAGATCTAGGGTTTTTAGCTCTAGGGTTTCTTCTTTTAGATCTAAAGTTTCTTCTTGTAATTCTGCTCTTCTGAAAAGGTGAAGTATAATTTCGTTGATATAATTTATGTTAATTTACAATTTTTTTCATTAATACTGTAATGAATCAGTGTATGCATTATCTGATTTGCTGTGTTTTTGCAAACAACAAGATGCATTTATGAAAATTTCAGAAAATTTGAGTTGATCATTTATGAGTAGTAATTATGAGTGATGTTTGTTCATTTCTTACTAGTTCTTTCTTTCTTGATGGTGCGATTATTGTTGTCATTATTATTATTTTTATTGGTTAATATTGTCTTTTTCTTGAATGGAACAAGGATCATTTTCTTTGCGTAGGACCACTTGCACATATATTGTGAACAAACCATTGAAGATGATCATTTCTGAAAATTTGAGGTGATCATTTATGAAAATTTCATTTCGTTGATATTATTAGTATAATTTCATTTATTGGGTATGTGGAGGGTACCAATGAATACTGGTAGGTACCAATGAATCCCCTTTCGTAGATTACCCCAAAAATTTATTGATCTGAATGGGCAGGGACAACATTCATTACCCATACAGGGTATTTGCTCATAGTAGCAGCGAATATGATCTGACCCACTAATAAGTTTTTGTTTTTATTTTAAAGACCACATTATTGGTATATTATGGGTCTTCGTATGTAGTAAACCACTAATATGCTTACTACAAATGAAGAGCCATAATATAATCATGCCCATAAACTCACTGTATCCGAACCACTCACATTTGGTTTGTAATCAAATGAATATTGTGTTCGGTACATTCATATCAGCTGGTTTGGTCTTTGAATTTATGCATCAATGTATGAATTAGTTCAAATATTTTTATTGTTCTGAAAATCATCTATAGTATTTTATCGTGAGATCACATCCTTTGTTTATGTGTGTGTTCTAGATCACATTTTTTATGACCTTGGTATGCACATCATTGGCTGATAATTTATAAACTAACATTACAGAAATGGATAGTGTAGAAGATAATGAATATATGTTGGTGGAAGAAAATGTAGAAGAGGTGAGGGAATCTATAGATGGGATGAAATTCGTCAACCTTGACGAGTTCCAATGTTATTATCATGAATATGGTAATAGAAACGAATTTTCAGTGAAAATAATGACTACTGAAAAAGATGGTGATGGAAAACCTATGTTCATTCAGCTTTCATGTGGTCGGGCTGGGAAGCAAAAAAGTGATGGAAAAAATGTTTTGGGATTGCGTGCGTCGACCAAATGTGGTTGTCAGGCTAAGATTAGAGGTCATATACGGGTTGATGGAACAATTTTAGTGAAAAGAGTTACACTTGATCACAATCACACGTTAAGCCCTAGTAAATCAAAATTTTATCGAAAGAACAGATCTATGCGCTCGTATATCAAGAAAAAGCTTGAATTTAATGATAGGGCAGGTATTAGACCAAATAAGAGTTATTCGTCATGTGTGGTTGAAGTTGGTGGGCGTGAAAATTTGCCATTTTCCCAAAAAGACTGTTACAATTATTTGGACAAAATGAGGAAGTTGAGACTTTGTGAGGGGGATGTGATGGCTCTTCATAACTACTTCCAAAGAATGCAAGCTAATAATGCTAATTTCTTTTATATGATGGATTTAGATGATGAAGGTAGGTTGAGAAATGTTTTTTGGGCTGATGCATGGAGCATGACAGCTTACAAGGAGTTTGGGGATATTGTTACATTTGACACTACATACTTGACAAATAAGTATGAGATGTCATTTGCTCATTTTGTTGGGGTGAATCATCACGATCAGTCAATTCTTTTGGGATGTGGATTGATATATATGTGGTGAGACGATTGAAGAATTTGTTTGGCTTTTTCAAACCTGGCTCGTGTGTATGAATGACAATGCTCCGTCTGCTATAATCACTGATCAAGATAGGGCAATGAAGAGGGTCATTAAAATTGTATTTCCCAGCACACGACACAGATGGTGCTTGTGGCATATCCATGAAGAAGGTGCCCGAAAAGCTGTCTGGTTGCAATGAATATGAGGCGATCAAGTTTGCAATGCAAATAGCAGTTTATGATTCCCTGTCTCATGATGAGTTTGAAGAAAATTGGCATGGTTTTATTGATAAATATAGTATGCATGAAAATGATTAGTTGGGTGAATTATACCATGAAAGGATGCATTGGGTGCCAATATTCAAAAAAATAGTTTTTGGGCGGGGATGTCTTCAACTTAAAGGAGTGAAAGCATGAATGCTTTTTTTTTTTTTATGGTTATGTGAATTCGAAGACCACATTGAAACAATTCGTAGAACAGTATGAGAATGCATTACGAAGTAAAGTCCAAAAGGAAGCTGAACATGACTTTAAATCTTTTAGCCGAAGGATTCCTTGCATTACTCCTTATGCAATAGAGAAAAAATTTCGAGATGCCTACACTACAAAAAAATTTAAAGAGCTCCAACAAAAGATAGCAAAGAATCTATGTTGTAGAATTGTCGGTGAAGTTATTGATGAGGGTGGCTGTGAGTTGTACACTATTAAACAAGACTTGGTGATAAATGATAGGCAACAATCGGTCCATTTTGTAGTCTCTTTAAATGTTGACGACTTTGGCATCAAGTGTAATTGTCAATTGTTTGAGTTCAGGGGGATTTTATGCAAACATATATTGAAAGTCTTGTTTGAAAGAGATATTCATGTTATACCTGATAACTATGTTATTCAGAGGTGGAGGAAAGATGTTAGGAAGGCTCATACGAAGGTGAAAATTGTTTATTCAGATTGGGGAATGAAGCCTGAAAATGTGCCATTTGAAAAGATGTGCAATGCCTTCTATGAAATGGCTGAATTCACCGCTGAGGATGAAAAGAAGACATGCCAAGTTCAAGAATGGATCATTTTGAAGATGGAGCAACTTAAAATTGTCGGTGGTGATGAGCATGTTGATTCACAGAGGTATTTTGAAGTGGGCACTACTACTTCTAGTTCTGCCATCCAGATTCATAGTCGATTAGCGGTTCGTAGCAAAGGACGATGGTCTAATTCAAGGATGAAATCCACCGTCGAGAAGATATGTAAAATGATACAAAGGAAAAAAAAGAAAAACACGCAAACGAATCAGGCCATTGAGACTAACCTTGTATGTTTTGCAATGTGTTTTATGAATGTATATATTTTTTTAAGTTAAGAATAGTGAGTTTTATTTATAAATGTCATTTGTAGGGTTTACAGTGTATGCCTTATGTTATGCTTCATGAAAGCAATACGATGCCTAGTCAAAGCAATGCACATGTTTGTTTGTTATATTTACAAGGTATGAATCAGTAAGTATGTTTGCCCACTTATGATTTGTATATTTGTTATCGTTAATGATGATAATACGGGGTCACGCGATTTACAACCTGGAAGAATTGATCAATTCTACTCGTTCTTCTCACAGGTACATATTTTGTAGTTTGTATGTTTCTCTTTGTACGGTTTGTTTGTTTGTTTGTTATGTGTTTTGTATGCCTCACATTATTTATTTTTTAATCATTATTATTTATTTTTTGCAGCCGCCAGGTTCAAGCCACGGAATGGACTATACAAATTATAGGTTATGATCAGGTTGGTTAAGCTTGCAATCTGAATCTATTTTGCAATTTTTGAATGTCAATGTTGGCACATTCAGTTCACCTTATTGTGTGCTATGTGATATGACCAAGCAATTTATGTGATCAAATATTTTTGTTTTGTGTGATCTGTTGTGTGTTTATTTAATTTTGCTCACATTTGTATGGACAGAGATTGTAAACATGCATAATTGATTACTTGCAGTAAAGTAAGCCACAAACTTAGTCTATATGTATTATTATGTCCAATGTGGTGAGTAGAGAATGCCAATATTTTGATGAGCAAAGCAGGGCTGACAACATCCAGTGATATCAGCAAATTATACTTCACCAAGCAAAAGAGATAGTGTCCATTATTTTTTTGATGAACAGAGATAGTATCCATATACACTCTCCTTCCCAACTCTTGTCATTAATCCTTCATCAAGAAGTATGAATCTTTTACCAAATTCATTTTTTTTCTTATTGTTCTCAAGACATTCTTCAAAACTGATGCTTGAGGAGGACCTCCTGGGTATACTGACCCTTTCACTGGCTCTTTCTCTAATAAGCAGAAATGTGCCTGTACAAATGCTAATTCAAACAATGTTCAAATATTTATGTTGACCTAACCTGTACAAATGCAAATTAAGACAATGTGCCTTTTTGACAAGGTCGCGGGATCATATATGTTGCTCTTTATGACTATATGTCCCCATTCGAAATTTGTTTGTTGTCACAACTGCTAACTTATTTACATTGATCTCCTTTGACAGGGTTGGATTACTGAGATGGCGTCTTATGTGAAATCTAGACAGTAATCACTGCAGAAAGAAGATGACATGATCTGCACTATGATAGACCTCCGATAAGATGTTATGGTGCTCTGCATTGTGAATCTAGGTTGCTAGGGTGTTCTGCAAGTGAATCCAGGCTGTTATGGTGCTCTGCATTGTGTTGCATGTGGTGTCTGTAGTATGTGGTTGTAGTTGCTCTGTTAGGTATTCTGTAGTATGTGGTTGTAGTTTTCTCTGCATTTGTAAACTGTTCTTACAGTTGCTTTGTAAACTGTTCTTACATTTGCTTTACAATCAATTTCTTTGTAAACTGTTCTTACATTTGCTTTCAATACAACCATATTGTAAACAGTATGTGGTTGTAGTTGCGCTCTGGAAACAATTCTTTCTTTGCATTTCTCTGTCCAATAGGGCTAACTCTGTAAGAATTAGTTCAATTCTTGTATTGAACTTTGTCAGTTGATCTGAATTAGGTGATTGCATCCTGCAGAGCATTACAAAAACAAGTCAGATCTTATCACACTATTGAATAAGCGAATCAGTGCACTTACATAAATTAGGAAGTATGAGATTAGGAGGTCTGAGATTAGGAAGTCTGATGAAGAATCCTGGCAGAATTTGGCATGCAAACAGCAAGCTACACTCCGCAACCACAACTTGCATTCAAAAAAAGAATAACAAGAAAAATATGAAACAAAAGCATATCATACGGAAGAAAAACAAGAACAATATGAAACACAAATTTCATTGGATTATGAAATATATTCACATAATACATATGTATTTACATATTACATTACATATAATTGCATCATTCGTCCAAGAGCTTAAGAATAAATATTACACCTAAGATAATAATTACAATTATCAAAGTATTGATTAAGTCCCTCGTAAAAGCTCAAGGATCATTGTTCCCTTGGGTGACATTTCTTTGATCATTCGATGCACCGGCTTGATCGTCAAAAACTACATCGTTAACTTTGACATCTTCATTGTTGTTGGATTCCTTCGAATCTCTTCTCGCCGCTTCTGAGCGAACCCACAACTCGTATGATTCATCAGCTTCTTCGACTGACATAAACCCCTTGTAAGAAGCACTCCTATACCCTGATACTGCGGATAAACATGTGGGCCAGTTTAGGTATACTCTAGGTTGATGTCCTCGATACACAACTTACGCTCTGAATGTCATTCCTGCATTTACAAAAATAAATCATAAAAACAATGCAATGCAACAAATAAGGAATATTTTTTTGACAATTCAGAAAAAGAAAAGCAACAAAGAAGGATGCTCAGAAAAAGAAAAAGCAACAAAGAAGGATGCAATGCTTCTATGAGCAAATACCCTGTATGAGCAAATTCTAGTGGTTTATTTTTTTATTTTTTTTTGACACACCATCTCGGTTCACATTATTGATGTATGCTTTTTCATTGTACCTTCTCAGTCTTTCAACTGTAGAATTAACCTTGCATTTTGAATGTGAAAATTGAATGTAGTTTTCACTTTCAAGAATGCAATACTTTGTCAAAAAGTGCTGACAACTGAATACCCCAAGACCACCAATGTGTGACTGAGTGAAGAGTTCACCTAGGTACTAGCATAAACTAATAAATTTGCTCATAGCAGCATTGCAAGTAGCTAATTATATCAACGAAATGAAATTTTGCTCATAGCAACAAAGAAGGATGCAATGCTGCTATTGCAAGTAGCTCTCTAGCAGGTTTGTCTAGCAAGTAATACTGGTCTCATTGAAGGATGCAATAAATGAAATTATACTAATTATATCAACGAAATGAAATTTTCAAGAATGATCACCTCAAAATTTCTGAAATTTTCAGAAATGATCATCTTCAATGGTTTGTTCACAATATATGTGCAACTGATCCTACGCAAAGAAAATGATGTTTGTTCCATTAAAGAAAAAGACAATATTAACCAATAAAAATAATAATAATGACAACAATAATCGCACCATCAATAATAATAACAGACATCACTCATAATTACTACTCAGAAATGATCACCCCAATTTCAAGTTGACCCAAGTGGGTTTCGAATCTACAACCTCTCACCAAAAGAGAAAGTCATGAAATCAGACCAGATGAAAAACACCCATAAAGAAGGACCAAAAACTTCCATGTTTTCTTTCCTTAGACCCTAGGTTTAGAATCCGTAACCACGCCCTAGCACCTCACTTTATATAAGGATTAAACCCAATTGTGTGAAACCTTGGTTAAGAAAAAAAAAAATCTCATGTGATAATTATCAATTTTCGAACTACGAGCTCTTGGTCCGAGCCAATTGTTTACTAGTTGGAACCTGCAAACGAGCCAAAACTTATATATTTTTGTACATTTTCTTCACAAGCATCAAGCCATATCATATATAATAGGATCCAGGCAAATAAGCATTTCTGTACAATTGTAATAAGTATATTCAAGTGCAATTTTGAGGAAACTGAAGTTGTCAGCTTAAAATAAAAAATTTTAAAAAAAAATTGTCGGCTGACCTTTGTTCAATATATTGACCAGGTTTTAATGAGACAAGAAAAAAAAAGTGCAAAATAAATAAATAAATAAAAATCTAAGCGAGTAAGCACAAATAAATACTGGGAAAAATATTAAAATAAAAAACCAAAAAAGAGGGGTGTCAGATCTCTCTTAATTATTTCATCTGTATATAACCAGTGGCAGGTTCATGGAGGTTTGGTGCAGAGAGAATCACTATGGGAAGGCCTCCTTGCTGTGATAAAGATGGGATCAAGAAGGGACCTTGGACACCTGAAGAAGACATCATTCTTGCTTCTTACATCCAAGAATATGGACCTGGAAATTGGAGATTGGTGCCCACAAATACTGGTGAAATTCATCATCCATCCCACGCCATATATGTTCTCATTTTCATCTTAAGTTTTTTTTTTTTTTTTTTTTAACTCGTAGTTTTTGTTAGATCTGATACTACCCAAAGCTTATTTTATGTTGTTATATATATATAAATTTTTTTTTTGTTGGGGTATTTGAAGGATTGTTGAGGTGCAGCAAAAGTTGCCGACTGAGATGGACTAACTATCTTAGACCCGGAATCAAGCGTGGGAACTTCTCTAGTCATGAAGAAAGGATGATAGTTCATCTTCAAGCTTTATTGGGCAACAAGTAATACTCATAACACTTCATTCTTATTGTCCCAGTGGCTCTCATTTTGATTTTAATTTGTTTGCTAGCTTTAAACTGTACATGCACTTGTTGTTATCGATTTGAGCTAAAAAAGTAGTCTTGTGCAGATGGGCCTCAATAGCTTCTTACCTTCCACAAAGAACAGATAATGATATAAAGAATTATTGGAATACCCACTTGAAGAAGAAGCTCAAGAAGTTTCAGTCATCTTTGGATCCACTTATTTTCTCATCTTCAACTACCTGCAAGCTTATCAAGAGGTTCACTGACCACAAAAAGACCAACCAAGCTTCACTATTCAGGTTAAACCAAACTTCCACTTATGCTTCAAGCACTGAAAACATTTCAAAACTCTTAGAAGGTTGGATGAAGTCTTCTCCCAAGACTACCGGGGATGTTGGTTCTGGAAAAAATCAAGAAGAGGAGGAGAAACAAAGTGATGATAACAAAGATGAGGTTGTTATGGGCAACAAATCAGGCGATGATGTTAACGATGTGAGCTGTGATGTCATTTCACATGAAGAGCTTGACTCTCTCTTAGTATTTGAAAACATGAGCATGGCATGGGAGAAGTCTTCCAGTGAATCTACCAATCATGAGTCTCAAACTATCCATAATTACGGAAAGTTCAGCTTCATGGGCGAGAATGAGGAGAAGTTGGAAGATCAGTCTCCATTCTTTTTCCTTGAGAAATGGCTACTTGACGAATCATCTGTTCAACAAGGAGAACTCATGGATCTGTCTCCAATATTCTGATGGTTCACTATCAGAAGGTTTGTTTCTCCCAAATGCTACACATTTAAAGCTACTACTTATTTAATTTGGTAACTGCATGCGCCCAATTTAATTTGGCTTCCTTATTTGTTGTTTTATTAAAGCTACCCTAGCCTTCCAGACCTTTTCACAAAAGAAACTAAAGAACAATGTTTCTACTTGTATGAATTTTCTAAAATAAAGCTACAGTTTGAGTTATTAATAAAGTTTGCTAATAAAGTTTGCTATCATTAGCAGGTTATGAATGATGGAAAGTTTGCTAATAATAAATGGTTTATGTTGTTAAATGATCTGATTATGTTTCTACATACTAATGGCTGCATTTCAGAATCTCTATTATTTCATGTACCTTGAACCTGCTAGAACTATTTATTTTTTCTCCATCCTCATTTAACCCTCCCTTTCGTACATCAGAAATCAATTGAACGTTTTCCAGAAAATGCTATTTAAATGGAAAAGGTGATGAAATTCTGAAAAACCCTTCATGATCTTACTCTGATGATGTTTGTTCTCCTCTTTTTTTTTTTTTTTTGCAACTCTGACATAATATGAGGTTTACGCAGAGAAAATTTCAGTATTATGAGGTGTCAAATGCTTAATTGTTTGTCGTGAGCATTCTTTTTCTATGAACTGTTTGATATGGTATCAATTTTAATTTTCTGTTTTTGAGGGGTTTCTCAACCATAGAAGGGAAGAAATGTTATTTCTCAAACACTTAGAAAAGTTTATCTATTTCTATCAAAGAAAAGGTTCAAATCAGCAAGCTGACACATACTTTCATATTTCTACTGGTGTGTTTTTTGAACATTCGGTTGACCAATCATTGGTAAGTAGCTCCAATATTTTTCAGGCCGAATGACATTACTCTATAATAGTATATTTCTCTTTCATTCACAAAAAGAGGTTTTCATTTGATCTGGGGGGTGCATCAATATTTAATTGTAGCCTAAATAGGTATCCATAAAGCTGGATAGGCAGTATCCCGAGGTGGCGTCTACAATCTGATCTATGCGGGGGAGTGGGAAGTTGTCCTTTGGGCAGGTTTTGTTTAGGTCAGTGTAGTCTACGCACACTCTCCACTTCCCATTTTTCTTTTTTACCAGAACGGTGTTTGCCAGTCAATCGAGCTATCGCGCTTCCTTGATCATGTCTACATTGAGTAGACGTTGTACTTTCTCGTTTATGATCGCGTTCCTTTCCGGTGCCATGGGCCTTTTCTTCTATCTGACGATTTTCTTCGAAGGTTCAACTTTGAGGCGATGACGGATTACCGACGGATCGATCCCGACCATATCACGCATGGTCCATGCGAAGATGTCTGGTTATGTTGTAGCAGCTCCGTGAGTTGCTTCGCCACTATCTTTCTTAGGCGGGATTTGATCTAAATAGCCTTGTTGTTTTGAGGGTTGTCGAGGTAGATCGTAACGGTTTCTTCCTTTGATTGTCTGGCATTAGGTCGACCTCGAGGTCTTGTCGGTCGTTCTTCATCGATGCTTCGGTAGTCTTAGCCATTGGATTGGCTGCCTGTTGAGGATTGTTGGGTAGCAAAGTCGCCATGTGTTGGCAATCCCTCACCGCCAACTGATATTTTCTCAATGCACCGACCATTTGATTTGTTGGGAACTTGATGCACTGGTGTAGACCGCCGCTCCGATCTGGTGTATCCAGGGTCTTCCCAAAGCTGCATTGTACGCCAAAGGTGTGTCAATTATTACAAACTCCTTAAACAAGGTTTTATGACTTGGCTGTTCTCCCGTTATTATTGTCAGCTATATCTTTCCCAATCTAGTTGCATGTTGCGGAGCATACAGAGGAAAAGGACGTTCATCGAGCTTCAGGTATCAACCAAGGACTTTCTTACCTCCCAACCTGTCAGGGAAACTATCACCACCTGGGCGTCGCCATGCGGGAGTTGTATGCCCTGGAGATCCTTCTCTGTAAATACCAGAGGCGCGGATTGGCCTTGCTTTCGACCATGTTGTGTCGGTTATGCGCTATGTATGGCTTGGATCCTCATATCTTGTAGAGCCTTTTTTCTGGACCTATTGGATAGCTCAGACTCAGAATACGCTCCGTGAAGCACATGTATTATGCATTTTGATTGGGTTTGTAAGTTTATTCCTCGAAACCTCAACCGAGAGGCTCACGAGTTGGCAACTATGGCCGGACAACGTTATTGTAATCATATTTAGTTAATTAAAATGCATCATACTTTATATAAAAAAAAAGAAGAAGAATTATTTCATGTGAACTCGAGAAATTAAGAGATCAAAGCATGTCATGTTCAATCTGCATTATGTGGTGGAGTTTCATCTAAAAAATGCCAATCGATGCAACACATTGAATATGTGGAGATCCGCCAAAAAATTCCCATCATATCTTATGATGTGAGTGGACTACAAAAGACTTTAATTCTCATGAAAAAAAATGCTTTTGTTTTTAAGATAAACAGGAGGTACCTGACATGTTACATTAAACATAGTAGAGAGGGCTCAAGTCGGGGTGGTGGTGGTCCTCATCACCTATTCAATTAGGTTTACGATTTCATGGAAAGAAAAATATGGCATCAAAGCTCACCAATTCTGCAGCTGTTGAAGAATGAAAACCAAACACATAATTTTCTAGAAAGAAAGAAAAATGGCTTAAATTGCATGTGTGCGTGAGAGTGTGTGATGTGAAAGGGATTGGCCGAAATTGGACAAGAACCTGGTGGAGAAGATAATTGGGGTGGTGGGTTGGCCAAATTAGGCATACATGTGTTCACTTATTCCTATTAATGGTTGCTTTTGGAGGATGCCAAGTACGTAATAATAAGTTGAAGACTTTCACACTTGTGATGGGTGAAGTTAACAACACTCCATGGAAGTAGAGGTGTATGAGGTATGATGTTGAGTGAAAGGGTTGTCTTTTGTAACGTAAATCTTGCAACAAAATGAGCCTCCCAGCCAGCTAGCCAGAAGATATACATATATTTTCATCATCATGTTGATGTGGTCGTAAAATTTACATTGTGGATTATGTTTGGGACAAAGGTAATCCAAATTTTTACATTAAATATGTGTATCTGACCGTTTGGCTCAATTTCGCGCACCAACTTTAATTTATATATTTAATTTATAAAAGTTACTTAGTGTATCAAACCACTATTTATTAACCTTAAAACAACAATGTTTAATTATAAGAAGTAAAAGAAACGACTCCTATCCTCCTCCCCATCTTCTACGTTCATCGGCTTGGTAGTTATTCTTTTGAGCAACCACAGAATGGATTCACAACTCCAATTATTGAAGAAAAAAAAAAGATGTATTTCTAACTTCTAAGAGCATTGCAATAGTTGTGAATAAAAAAATCTTCAAATCTAATGGCTGGGCGGGTTTTGGGCGGTCTAGGCTTTATTTTATTTTTATTTTCTCTTTTTTAGAAATAAACAATTTAATTATTTTTTATTCAGTATATGTCTAAATGTGGCAAATAATGATTACTTAATGAAATTCTCAAAGGATCTGCCGGTACCAATTTTAGTAATGTAAATTTTATCAAACATGACTGAGGTTATTAATGCAATTTGAAAAAAAATAAAAGAGTAGGTTTAGATATTTGTCCACAAATTCAATTTTGTATAAAGTATCCATCATAACCAACTTCAGTCATTTGAGTTTTAATAAATTTTGTTCATGATTGTTAATTTTTCATATTTTTAAATTTTACATATGTATCTTGGCATTAAATTGGATGTAATTGATAAAGTATTATGCTTAACTTTTGTAAATTATTAAAGTTATAATGCAAAACCTAAGACCGCCTAGGCGCTAGGCATCTGCTCGCCGCCTAGCGCTTTTCATAACATTGTTTACACGCATCTCGAGAAAATAGATGGTTCGGCACTCATTTCGAGGAAAAATAAATGATTCAAATTTAATAGAACACACATCTCTAAGTAAATCTAATGGTTCAAATTTAATAGGACATTCATCTCGAGAAAAATTTAAGGGTCCAAATTTTATAATTCACACATCTCGCAACAGTTTGATCTTTTTCCAGAATCTAACGATTAGATTTATATAGAGATGCGTGCAGAATCATTAGATTTTCTCGAGTTACGTGCTGAATCATATATTTTTCTTGAGATGAGTGCATAATTAAATTTGACATGTATGTACTATTAAATTTGGACCGAGATGTTTATACTATTAAATTTGGACCGAGATGTTTATACTATTAAATTTGAGCCGTTAAATTTACCTTGATATGTGTGTTCCATTAAATTTGGTCAATTATATTTTTCTTGAGATTAGTGTAATATTAAATTTGAGCCATTAGATTTACTTAGAGATGTGTGTTTTATTAAATTTGAAACATTTGAGTTTTCTCGAGATGTGTGTTGAATTGTGTAGATTTTGGTGAAAAAATAAGTGGAAAATGTGGTTTAAATTGTAATAATTTAGTGGAGAGGGAGAGATAATTGATGTGTGATTTAATTTGTAATAATTTAGGGTAGAGAGAGATAAGTGATGTGTGTTTTAATTTGCAATTTAATGTGTGGAAAGAGAGAGTAATTTAATTTGTAATTTAATGGAGATAGAGTAATTTAATGGAGAGAGGAGAACCAGAGCAATCTAATGGCTGGAATTGATGCATATAAGCTCCCCTCAATCCGATAGAAGTCAAGTTAAAATAGAAAAAATTATAAGAATTCCCATAGAACATGTATTTTTCTATATGAAACCCCAAAATAACTCTTTGGCCATTTTTGGAACCCCTTGAAAATGCTCGTACACTTAAAAGAAGAATGAAGACACAGTTGAGCAAAAGTAGCACAAAAACCAAAAGTATGGTTTGGTGGATCTAACCACAACTACATAATGAAAACAGGAGTAGGGCTAGATTTTTCGTATCCATCTTTGGCAAAAACAAAGACAGGGGTGAGGCTTGAAACCTTAGGCATGTTATCAGAAGGATCAAAAGTATGTTTGGCCAACTCGACCAATATAATATAAGTCATGACTTTAGGGAGCCCAACAGGATTGCAGATAAGCTGGCGAGTTTACTTCTTAGTTTCGAATTTCTACAAATCTTACCTAACTCATTTACGGAGGACATCAAAAATATTGTTGAAGAAGATAGAATGGGAAAAATATACTTAAAATTGTAATGTTGATCATTTTATTCATTTTCAAATTGGGAATCCTAAATAACTCCCGCTCAACTTCCCTAAAAACAAAAAAAAAAACACAAAAAACAACGAAGACAACCCTTGTCGGTAGCGATAGTTGTACTTAGGGGTTGGTGATGTTATAGTTAGAGTGGAGAGTGCTAGAAGAAAATGGTGAATTAAATTTGAAACAGACTTAGAGTTCGTACAAAACATTTACTCCCCGTAATGAACCTTTCCCTTTCACAATTCCTTCCTTTTGTTATCAAAGATGGCTTCTTCCCTTCACCAAGGACGACTAAAATTATTGGGGAATTCTAATAACACCGACATACATATATACATATAGATCTTGGGAGGTGAGGATAATAACACCGAAAATTCTAGATAGGGGCGGCCCGTACTGTACTGTCAAAGCCCTCCAGATGGATGACAGCTCTCTTTCTTAAGTGTTACATTTAAAACTAGCAGATGAAGACAAGTTGAGTGAGTAAATGTTTTTTATTTGATTTCATGTACAAACAGACTGGGAGATGGTTTGGCCTTTGGTTTTCAAAGAATCGAATTTTGGATTTGAGTTTTTTTTTTTTTACAAAGAATTTTGGTTGAACGAAATTTTATTTCATGTAAATTGACAAGGAAATTCTATATTTAAGGCTAAATTGAAATAACACTCGTTATCTAATTTTTTTTGTTTTTTTTTTTAAATTTAAACTTCGGGTTTGAAGAGGTGCCAACAAGGCTGAAAACCAATACAATAGGACTGCAATTCAACTTTACCTGTTTTATACTTAGAATAAAATATTTTTTAGGGTTTTTTAGTTTGGCACTCAATAGTTTATATCTATTAGAGTTTGACTCTCGTTTTGAAAACTATTTAAGTTTAACCATCGTTTTCTGATGGAACCGTTAACTTCAAGTTAGTGACCGATCAAGATTAATCTTCGAACCATTTTACCCTTACATTGGATTAAATTATATTTAAATTTACTCCCCTCTAATTTTATCTACAATCTTTCTGTTGATAAGAGAAAACGGTTGGTTAAGTTGTAAGAGAAAGGTGAAGGACGCATCAAAGGCTGGCTTGTATATGGTTTGTTTTTACCAATCATTCACAAACAGTGTCACAATCCACCTTAATATCTTTTATCACTGCCCACCTATGTTATTTTAGGCCATAGACATGTAAGCAAGTTATTAAGATACAACCAACTACTAACCAATCTCAAGATTAATAATCAATTATCTTAAATAAGTTGCAAGAACTAAACCCTACAACAACAATCACTTTTACTTTGTCTTTCAACAAAATTGGAGAGAAGTAGTGTCACACTTCGATTTTCAAGAAAAACGAAATTCTAATATCCACGTAGGATTATCAGTTTTTTCAAAACTCGAGGCGTGAAACTTTGACATTGCTAGCCCCATTAGCGGAACTCAAATAACGTTGCTAAAAAATCTCTAAACCTGATAGGCTAATCGGCTACATTTCCAAAGGAATGTACCCAAGAAGCAAAAGCTCACTTGGGTCAGCAATAAAGCTGGTGTGAGTAATCTTAATTCAAAAATCAATAAATTTGCACGTGATAATATCAAACTAAACACAAACAATAAACAACCACACCAACATGTAGTTCCTCAATGAGGCAAATGTGTCATACAAGAAAAATACAGTTCAAAGGATTTAATTTCTCAACGAAGCAATCATGTCACCCTAATAAGTAAATATGTATTGACTTGTACTTACACTATAGATGTTGCTTATGGCAAGTCTGACCTGCAGAAATATTAATGGACTTGTCATTCTGTATGAAAAGTGTTAGAAACAATATAAACATAATTTATTAATTAAACAGTTGTCTTCGTACAATATTTGACTTACGCATATTATTCATTTTTATTTTAATTTGATTTATTTTTAACGGATTGATCACTTAGACGATACCACATTCGCACCACCTCCGTGCCGAACATACATGTCCGTATGCCTCTCTCATATAAAATAGGTCTTCTCCGTCATCCATGCCCAAGCGGTGACACATCACATACATGCATGCATCACCGGATACTCCTAACTATATGAGTAATAAAAAAGTCACTATTGGGCTATCAATGTGCATAAAGTCACGTTTCATTTTTTACGGATAAATGTCAAGCATATTTTAGGTATTCCAAAATCACCACCTTTCCGCAAGACTACCTGAAAGTTATTTTAGTTTCTTTATAAGAAAGGGGTGCCCCACATCCGCAAGACAGCCCGGATGTTATTTAGTTTCTCTATAAGAGATGGGAAATAATAAACAAAAATGTGTGGTAGTTCTAAGTGATACAATTCCAAGTGATTAAATTTTCAAGAATCAAAGTTTATCAATATCATTTATTTTTTATATTTAAATTTTCTCTCACAATGACACTTTATCATTTATAAATCAATTCACCACAATTTCCGCCCATACTTTTGGGGAAACATTAGCATTTTTGTAAACAAAATTTATATAGCAGAACGAATATCAAATCCCATTCAATAAGAGGGTTCAAGTTCCTACGAGTATGGTAACATCACACTTCCAATCATAGCTCCTTATTGAGTCTAATTCAAGCTATGAAATAAAACATCATTACTTAATAACATTGTTACCAACCCATCCTTTAAGGAAAAGTAAACAACTAAAATGCAAGAGAATCGCAAAGGGATTTGCAGTTTAAATCCATCAAACTGTAAAACTCAATAGAAAGAAAACTCTAAATTCAACTGAAACAAACAGCTTGGATTAATTCATACGACAATGTATATCAACTAGAACATCCCCCTAAATCAACTGATTCAAACATCCAAAACTCAGCTAAAATGCCCGCTTAAATTAGCTGAAAATAAGCATTAAATATAGCTACAAACAACTCCTAAAATCAACTAAAACCAACCATCTAATGTCAATCGTAGCCTCCCCCAAACTCAACCGGAAACATCCTACTTGCAGCCCGTAACACAGTCATGAGAAAATCACGTTTTAGTCCGCACAACAAAACCAATACACCCTAATTTTAGCTACCACAATAGTCCCATTACAACCCAATTTCGATGTCGAAATAAAATCAATTTTACCCTACAGCCATCCGAGCAACCAACCTTATTCGGGCGATAAATTGTAACTTCATTAAGCTCCAAACAACATTTTTCTTTTACATCAAATGCAACTCAAGACAACCCAAGACACACTCTAAACAACCATATTTCAATCCCAAAACAATCAAATAAATAACCGCGCCAATAATACCGAAATAAACAAGCTGTCCTAACCGAATAGCTTGACCAATCATCACTCAAATGTACATAACTCTCACGTTAGAACTTCAAATTGCATATCGTTTATTCATTGCATTTTTTCTCCACTTCCTCTGAAGTCACCATCTATGATTTATTCATTGCATTTTTCTTTGATTTCTTCGTTATAGCTCCGAATTCTACAAAAACACAAAATTTTAATAATTAATTTAAAATAAAATAAAACAAGGATTAACAAAAATATAATAAGAGGTAAAAAATTTTATAATTATGTGATTATCAATAACTTGAAAACTGTAAAACTATTACATGTTTCTCCATGAAAAACTCTCCTATAAATTCATCTATATCCGTCATGGTAATGGCAAGAAAACTCTCATTCCTTAATCTAGTTCCATCTACCGGAGCTTCGTCGATTTTTCCCACCTGAAAAAAGCCCAAAACCCGTGCAAAGGAACAAAGGGGCCTGTGAAACATATGTAATCCCCACCACCAACCCTCCACCATTGGTTGCTGGAGAAGCCGCCATGGAAAAGAAGACATCAAGCTAAGATTAATGTTCCTGATGGACAGTCAACCCTAACTAACATCTGAGATCCGCCGAAAAGTTTCTGACTAATACCCCCTGTAAATCGCCTCTCTAACCCAAGAAATGCCTCTTTGTTCCCCTAGTTTTATTTCTGATTTAATCCCATGAGATTTTATGATCAATGGTTGGAATGAAAGTCTCATAATTATGAGAATCACACTCCTTGGTTCCCTCAAAGCATGTGATTTTCACGTTCATGAGACTTCTATTCCCACCATTGATCACAAAATCTAATAGTAGATTGGTGACTGAACCTCAAATTAGTTTAGATGTAGGTGTCCCCCGTAGATTCACGTGGAATAAGATTACATGCAATCAAACACACCCTAAATTTCATGGGTTTACAAATAAGAAGTTAAAAATAAATAAAAAAACCTAATCTAATATGTTCAAACCCTAAATATCGGCCCATAACATAAAGTCATAAGTAGATTTAAAGTCATAGATGGTTTCAATTTTTTTTAATTTATTGAAATAATTGGAAAATTATTCGAGTCAACATAAAACCAGCCGAATTTACTAGTTTCAGTCAAGGTACATGTCCCATATATTTTATTCTTCCCCATTCCACGCTTTTTGTAAAAGTGTGGAGTGATTGTACCAAGACTCTATTTTGAATTTGCGTTTGTAAATGCCTACATCTTTAATCAACCCAGGTATAGAAAGAAAAAAACCATTGATAATGACATACTTCATTTGGATTAAGGCGGACCCCGATTTTTGACTTATTTTGTCATACATTCTTGTTATGAATACTAAATTAAATGGCCTCTCAAGTCATCACGGTTAGGCTAATCGTAAGTCTTTATAAACCTCGATTATCAAAACTATGAAAATAGTAAATTCGACAATTTGAATTGATCTGTAGACGCAATAACAGTAGGTTCAAACAAGGAAATTTTGATATTGACGGTTAGGCCAATCATGAGAAGGTAATTGTAATTAACCAACAAGTAGGAGAAGTTGCCCTAAAAAAACCAAGGTTATGAGGATGCATTATTAAATAAGCCAAAATTTAGGGTATGTCATTAACAACATTCGAGGAAAAAAAGGTTTATTGAGTGTTGACTCTATGTTTGACAGAAGACCATTGGCATAGTCAATAAAAGAGGCATAAAAAATCCTATTGGCTCTAAAAGATCTTCCAGGAACACCCAAGGAGCTGAACGATGATGGATTGGAAGATTATGATTGAAAAAAAATATATATAATCCCCACTGGCTTGTATCCAATACCATTGTTAGTTTTTTTTTTCGTTAAAAGCCTTAGGCAATAATAACTAAGAGCTATTACAACCAAATATGTCGGTAACTGATGCCAAGTGATCAGCCTTACTATTAAGGTCTCTCGATATATACTTACATTACCATAAAGGAAGCATAAGAAGCAGGCGTTTAATATTACAAATATGAGGGCGCCAGACCCAATGCATATGAGAGAGATGTTGATATTCGCCATCTTGGATGAGGTCAATAAGGTTCACAAAATCTCCAAAAAGAAGTCTGGCCTCCATCGTTGAGCCTTGATTAGTAACAAGGTTGTTTTAGCCGCGTATCCTTCCGCCATCGTGCCGTCGAAAACTTTGTCGTCTATCTAACAGACAACAGAAGCCAGAACATTTCCAACCAAGTTGGTTGCTGAAACTCCCACGCCCTCTTGCTTGATATACTCAAAGAAGCAAGCATCAAAAGTGACAATAATTGTATATTTATCAAGGCAGGGTGGAAGTGGATGACTGCAGTTTGCTTTGAAATTTAGCCTGTGGGTGCATATTGAGTAGATCTAGTCCTGGACAAGCTGTGAATATGAGGACCTAGTAAAAGGAATAGTGGCCGCTAAGTCAAGGTTCATATCTATAGAGGAGGGAGAAGCAAGTTGTTTGTCTATGATGGTTGTATCCAGAATTTGAGGGATCGATGGAAAAAGGGGTGTGTTTGAGTCTGATGTGGTTAGAAACCATTGCTTGGATCAAGACTCCCAAAGATTATTAGATTGGGATACAAACGTCATAGAGGAGACTTTGGTATTGTTGAAAATAGTTTTGATGCATCCAAAAATCGTCATTCTATGAATTTGACCTGCAAAACAACTGTTAGACTGCCAAGGACCACCTTTTTGGTGGCTAAAGGCACTCCGATGATTAAGTCAGTAACTCTGTTGGAAAAAGGATGTAAATCTGGACAAAACTCAGTTAAAGTTGCATATATTTGTCGAATGTTCCCTTTACCTTTTATAATGGTCGTGGTTAACTCTCTGCTTGACTTAAGCATTTGAGGCGCAACGAAAAGAAATGTTTTTTGTAACAGTCTCCTCCTTTATGGAGATGCGTTCGGGGAGGCGTAACTCCCTCCACGGCTCTTTCCGGTGCAACGTTCCTCTTCTTTATGAGGGAACTCGTGTTGGGCCTAGATCCGTGTTCTGATACGTTTGGAATTTAGGTCCTTTTTGTTTTCCTCATTGGCAGGCCTCGTCTGGGCTTATGTAATTGGTTTTATTCCTATTGGGCTTCATGAGCTGGCTCAATAGGCTATTCGTTGTATCCTCGTATAAGTCTCTATGCCACGTGTACGGCCATGATGATCAGTCTATTTTGATGTATCATCAGCTACTCCCCCCTTAATTAGTGGGCATGCTGACGTGGCCCCTAACTTTGGTGATAGTTTGCCTTTCGTGAGTTGGTGTCTCGATTACTTTGTATTTAATGTTGTTAGTTGCTTTTCATGAGTTGTTGTCTTGATTCTTTGCTTGCTCGTTCGTCTTTTGTGCACATTTTTGGGATTTCTCATAGCCATTATATATCGCACGTTGTCCCATGAGTCATCTCTTCATTGCTCGGCTCTATAAAAGGAAATGTTACGAATACATTTTCCCTCTTCACGCTAACTTTGAATTTTGGGTTTGTTTGTTATTTCATTTTCATTACTTATTCGCTCTTCAACGATGTTTGTTGGTGACAAGTTAAGTGGTAAGTTTCTAACTCTGTGCGAGGCTCATTACTCTCCTAATAGAGCATCTCAGTCGATTCTGGAGACTCTTCGTTCTGATTATAATCTTCCGCCTGACCTTGAGATTGTTCTTCCTGGATGGGGCGATAACCCTTGTAACCCGAAGGCTAGATACATCACAATGTATTCATGCATGTTTTCTTCTGGCTTTTGATTCCTGATTCCAGAGTTGTTCTGGGAGTATCTGAATTTCCTAGGCATTCCTCCTACCCAAATGGGCCCTAATGGTTGGAAGGTAATGGTTTCTTCATATGCGAGGGCCACTCTGTCCTATATTCCTTTAACCATAAGGATCTTGCATTCAGTGGTTGATCTGTTGGTGTACAGGAAGATCTGCTTCCTTCGTTCTTCTGATTGTTTTGAGAAACTCAATGATGAAATTCGTGATTGGTCGCGATCTTGGTTCTATGCTTCCGTGAATTATGACTACTTCCGATTTGCGAGGTCATTTGATTTTTCGATTATTTTGAGTCCCTAACAAGCGAAAGAATCTTTTCTTATCCGCTGAGGAGTAAAAGATCAGTGAACAATTCTCTAAGCTTCACCGTTTTCCTGTGGATGCATTTCTTTTCGAGGGCGTCCTGGAGCGTAGTGGTTTATACACTATGAGTAAAGAGAAACGAGCTTTATTTACTGAGTCTCGTGCTAAGGCCTATAATGCTCGTGCTGGCGTTAGTGATGCTAGCATTGATTGGGAAGTGAGTTCAGTCCGAGATGTTACTGATCTCAATGCTCATGTTATTGCTTCTGCTCCTGCTTCATGAAAAAAAATCACTTGCAAGGTCTATGAGTCCATCAAGGCGAATACCGATAGATCCTGGTCAAGTTCTGAGGAAGAAACGACATTTGAATCATAGTTATGCTCAGTTCTTGACTCATCAGAGTTTTGTTCAGGATATTGCTTCTCACCCAAGTCCCCCACGACGATGCTGAAAAAGGAGATCGTGAATCTCTTGAGGAAGCTGAGGAGCTAAGGATCGCTTTGAAAAGGAGCGAAAAGGAAACTATTCGTCCACTAAATGATGATGAGATGAAATTTTTTTTTTTTTTTTTTGCTTATGGTGTTTTGAATACTATTGAGTTGTCTAATGATGACCCTGGAGTCATTAATGAAAAAATGCTCCAGCTGGCAGTGGAGCAGTCTAAAGACATTGTTGGCAGTCAGGGTTTTCGGGATCGTTCCCCCTCTCCTTCTATTGATGTCAGCGAAGCGGCCGAGTTCCTAGTTTCCTCTCCTATTCGACAGGTTTCTTCTGCTCTTGATCCTTCTCCTGCTGCTACCGGCATTCCTTCCCTTGCTGCAGATGCTTCTCGATGGGAGGGTAAATGTGGTTTTTCTGTCGTTACTGTTATTCCATTTGTTCTCCCTGCTATCGAAGGTGGTTTTTCAGTGCTTCTGGATCCTTGTGTCCTCCATCCACTGATTAGTTGGATTGAGGCTGGGCCGAAGGACACACTTATCAAGTTTGACGACGAGTTTTGTAGGTTAACCTAGCTCGACGTGCAGGAAGGTGTACATAGATTGGTAAATGAATGGTATAGGCGGTTGGTGGAGAGGCCTTCGATGCCCGTGCTTGACCCGTTTGATCATGTCCACCATGGTCTTGAGCATATAATGTACAGGATGAATCATCTCGCTTACGCGAGGTAATGGGCTTGATTTACCGAGCTAGTCGTGATCAAATGGCTCTTTTGAATAGGAGGTTGGCAGCGTTATTGCTGTATTTTCTCAGGTTTTTTCTCAATTTGATGTATTGAAAATGCAATGCGCGTAGGGGTGGGCATCCAATCCCGTGATCCTATCCTGAGTTTTTTGGGTCCTATTGGGATTGATCAATCCCATCCCGATCTAGAGTGGGATGTGATCTGAATGAAACGATGAAACTATTTTTTGACATGACTTTTATTTGTTATTTATTAACATGACTATTTTGTTCTCACGAGCTTCCATGTGACTCACCTAGATAATGAATCTAACTCAAACATTCTCTCTTCTTTTTTCCCCCTTATTAATTCTTGGCAACAACAATGTGTCCTCCTCGTAGTTTTAAATGATAGAGCCATTGATCATTTTCGTTTGCAATGTACAAAAAAATGGCTATCTTCAATAGTAGTTCTGAAAAAACGAAGTAAAAGCTAATGAAATGGGAAAATAATAATCAATGGCTTAAAGTTATATAGTTATTTTTAGAGTTGTGTGTTTGGTAAATCCAAAATTTTCAATCTTGCATGTTAAATTTTCAATCCAAAATTTAGTACATGTTCATCCCGTCCCGAACTCGTTTGGGGTGGGAGAGGTCGGGATGAGGTCTATCCCGTCCCGTCTCGATCCCGAACAAACGTGATGGGACAGGGATGAGGTCCATAAGAAAAAAAAAGGTCTATCCCATCCCGTGCCCACCCCTAAATGTGCAGGCTCGAAAAAAGCTGTAGTGGCTGCTCGGGAGTCTTTGACGGTGACGAAGAATATGCGGGATAAGTCCGATGTTGAGCTTGATTCCTTGAAAGCTAAGTTAAATGAGGATTGTGCTCGTCTTCATGATATGGAAAAAGAGTTATCCGCTGAAAAAACGGCTTTCGGTGAAGCTTCTCGTTCTGAATTGGAGCAATCCATTATGTGTGACGCCGCTGAGAGGTGGGTGAAATAGATAACATCTGCGTTTAATGATGTCAAGGTAGATGCTTCTGGTATGCTTTCCACTGCTGAAGGGCAGCTTGCCGCGGCCAAAAATGAACTCGCTGCTGCTAAGGATAGGTTTCGTGTGGTCAAAGCGGAAGATTGGAAATGAGTTGTTGACGGGCGGGTTGAACTTCTTGATTATATCAAAGGGCTCGGCGAAGACTTGTCTAAGTATCGACACTTGGTCGGTGAAGCATTTGAGGATGATGATGTCGAGGAATCTGCTTCAGCTGCAGATGAGTCATTGCCTCTTTTATCATCTAGTACTCCGAAGCCATTAACGCTATCTTCTCCTGAAAAATGTATTCTTCTGTTCCAACTAGTAATGATCCTGCCATTGTTCTTGTTTCTTCTCCCACTTCTTTATCACCTTCTTCGGATGTAACAGAGTAATGTTATAAAAAAATTTGACTTTTGTCGCTTTTCTTCTTCTTTTTGGTTATGTTGTAACTATCATGGCTTTTGCGTCAATTTTTTTTATAATTGCTTTCGTTCTTATGCTTATTGCTTGTCTAATGGTGGCTTGTTGTTGTTCTTCCTGATTTGCTGTAAAGGGTTACTTTCACCTGTAATTTTTCAAACCACATTTACTTGTTCCCTTAGCTTTGACTTTGTGTTTGTCAGTTTGGAGTCCTTTTGTTAACCTATTTGTTGGGTTTTTACATTGTTAACTTGATATCCTGGTAGACTCAAGGTTCTTATGTTTTGTCGATTCGAGTGTCCATCTTTTAGTTCGACATCTCAGTAGATTCAAAGTTTTTGTGTTTAGTCGACTCGGGTGTCCAACCTTCACTTTGTTAGTTCGAAAACTCGGTTGATTCGAAGTGTTTGTGTTTAATCGACTTTGGTGTCCAACCTTCACTTCGTTAGCTCGACATCTCGGTCGACACGAAGTGTTTGTATTTAGGTGACTCGGGTGTCCAACCTTTACTTTGTTAGTTCGACATAAAGGTTGGACATCTCAGTCGACTTGAAGTGTTTGTGTTTAGGTGACTCGGGTGTCCAACCTTTACTTCGTTAGTCCAACATCTCGGTCGAATCGAAGTGTTTGTGTTTAGGTGACTCGGGTGTCCAACCTTCACTTTGTTAGTCCAACATCTTGATCGACTCGAAGTGTTTGTGTTTAGGTGACTTGGGTGTCCAACCTTTACTTCTTTAGTTCGACATCTCGGTCGACTCAAAGTTTTTCTATTTTATGTGACTCGAGAGTCCAACCTTTACTTCGTTAGTCCGACATCTTGATCAACTCAAAGTTTTTGTCTTTAGGTGACTCGGGTGTCCAACCTTTACTTCTTGGTTGATCAGACCAGAAGTTGTGTGTGTTTGATTGCTTTGTACAACAAATTTATTGACGTATCTATTTTGTTGTCTGGGCGAAGATTTGGAGTTTCTGAATTCGTAATCTTTATTGATATTTCCTTGATTTTGTCATCAGCCTTGGTCGTCATGGCGTTTATGCAGGTTTGGAGTATGAGTTGTTTCGTCTTCCTTTGCTCGTTGTCGGCCCTTGTGTCGGGGGCTAGTGTTTTTGTCACTTTGTTTTTCTTTGCTTCGTCCTCGTATGTTGTTAGTGATTCGGGTTGAGCTTCCAACTGCTGATGGGGCCCTTTGACTTGTACGAATTGGTTGATGCAAACTTCTCCATGTTTGTGCATTCGTGAAGTGTTTCATCAATACCCTTGTTCCGATATAAATCAATTCGAGTGAGTTCGCCCAGTTACTTCGCGTGTTCTGCTTCCTTCAGCTATGCAGTGCGTGGCATATATCAACTCTTGACTGTTCTTTTGAATCTGCAGTATTGTATGCGTTCTCCTTCCACATTATCTGTTTATCTGGCATTCCGATGAAGTCGCCGAGTAGTCCTTTCTGAGCCCAGTGCTTGATTTCTTCTTTTAAGTTGTAACACTCTTCGGTATCATGCCCATGAACGAACAATATTTACTTTTGTCTCTCCCTTCTGAGTCCCCTTTCATCTGAAACGGTCGGTTGACGTTGTCCCACTTCGCTATGTGTTTCAATACATTTGCTTGACTTGTCTTCAGGGCTGTGTATGGCTTGTACGTGGTCTTCATTACGCTTGTTACCCATTTGTGTCGAGTTCGCATTGGTTGTGACCCCCCTGATTCTTGTTATCGTGAATTGCTCATTCCGCCATTCCGATGCTTTTTTGACAGGTTGCTGCCTTCTTGTTGTCCATCATCCTGCCTTCTTTCTTCATTTCTTTCCCGTTTTCTTGAAAAAAATTCTCTTTCTTGATCATTTTCCCTCTTGGCTACCTTCATTTCCTCTAGGGAGATATGCTTTTGTGCTATTTTTAGCATAATTGCCATGCCCTTTGCAGGTTCCAGGTTATGAGCGTCAACGAAGGGGCCTCTCTTCAATCCAACCCCGAAAGTTGCAGCGGGCATTGAAGAAAACGGGTGACATACTTCTGTATTGTTTTGTCGGGCTTTTGTCTGATGTGAAGGAGGTAGCACTACAACAGATTTGTTTTTACTGGTGCTTCCCAAAGCGCCGGCATAGGGGAAAATATGTCGGTTTAGATCATTGACAACATTTTAAGAAAAAGCCGGTAAAAGTACGTGCCGCCAAAGATTAACGTCCCTTTAAATGAAGAGCCGGATAAAATTATTATTTACGGCGCTTTATAAAGAGCCGGTACAGCTTACATAAGCACCGTTGATACCTCAATTCCCTTTGAGAGAAACGTCGTATGTATTACCTTTTAACGGCTCTTAAAATTGCCGGAAGAGATAGTTTGCGATGCTTTGAAAGCGCCGGAAGAGATAGTTTGCAACGCTTTGAAAGCGCCGGTTATGTTAACAAACCTGTAAAAATGACTTTCTTACCACCTTTTAATGGCGCTTTGAAGCACCGAAAAAGATTTTTTTCGACGCTTTTAAAGAGCCGGTTGTGTTAAACCTTTTAATGGGGTTTTGAAAGTGTCGGTTATGTCAACATATCTAAAAATAAATCAATTTCCAGCTGAGCTTGTGCTTCCTGAGCCCGATGCTGGTGCCCTAACTGAGCAAACTTTTTTTTTTCTCCATCTTAAAAATTCGACAAAAATTGAATTCCCACTAATTGCCAATTTAGTTATCCAGGACAACACCCTGATGCACCATTCTCAAAACTTTGAACCAAAATCAAAACATCTGAACTATACAGTACCTGAGGGTATATACTAGGTTTATGTTTTGAAGGGAAACCATCTTCTAATTAGATATGAACCTCACAGAAAATGTTGTTTTAAAGCTCATATAGAAACTACCCAATATCCACTTCATCATTATCAATATCAGCATCTCGTGTCTCCAAATCCAGATCTACTACATCAATATCCTCGTCCTCCCCCTGATACTACAAACCCAAAAGGACAAATTTTGGATTAGAGGAATTGTGTAATTAGAACAGTTGACTTACATTTGGAAAACCACCATCAAAATTTAGGGATCAAACAGAAGTTTAATTCATTAGCTAGGACAGCAAAAGGTCAATACAACAATATATACCAAAATTATGGTGTCGCCTTGTCATTTCTGTCATTGTCTTCTTTCAAAGCAACCACCCAAAAAAAGCTAAAATCACTTGTTATGCCACAAGCGTAAATCACCCATTTCAGAATCCAAACCGATTAACTTAATAAACTTAAAACACAAGCTTTATCTACATACCTCATCATTCATAGACTTCCACTTCTCTCCAGCTTCCTTTGCAACCTTTAATTCAATTTAGAATAAAATAAAAAAGAGTATTATCAAATTTACACACAACAACAATAAGAAATTGTAATACTAAGTGTAGAGATTGTGTATATTACCACTGCAATACCCTTCTTGTCTGGATTTTCTTTTTGGAATGAGTTTCTAAAATCATCCCTACAACAAAATTCATTCTAGTTAGAGTTGAAAACAATGTTCTTAGCCAATACAATCTATCAAGGAAATACTACTTGCAGAAACAAAGACAAGCTTTAGTAAACACATGCTTCTACAGCCAACGAACCAGGTTTTAAAATTAAAATTCTAAACTTAACGTTAAACAAATACATTTGGATCCCAGATGATAACTGTTGCTCAAAACACACTAAGCATTACAGGATCCAATGTCAAACATCACTTAAATGGCTAAATGTCCTTAACGCTAAACAAACACATTTGGATCCCAGATGATAACATCACGTGCCACCATTCCGCCTATTTTGGATAACGAAAATGTCCTTCACGTGCTTATCACGCATAACAAGGTCTTCAGTTTCTTTTTTTTGTTTTAGATGAGAGAGAGTGAAAGAATTTTTTCTTATTTGTTCAAGCAATGACCTTTATTGCCCAAAATCCATCTTTTTTCTTTCAATTCAAGAGCTTTAGAGGACACCCATTTGTGAAAACATCGTGAAACAATCATCAAGTCTCTGTTTTGATCGAAATCTCAAGTGGGTTGGAAGAACAGAGGAGTTGGGCTCATACTCTCAATTGGGGTTCTCTAGAGGCATTTCATAGCATGGCCTGAATGATCCCTCTATCTCCTCTCTCGTTTACTTCGGTCTCTCCTTCAACGCTCTTCTTTCATGGTGCCTGTTTCAGGAATTTCATCATCCACCTTCAATCACTCAACTCTCCTCCACCACCTCCATTTCCTTCCCCAAGTTCATCCGATCATCCAATTTGAAACCCATCCACTCGATCGCACGCGAAGTTCCCATAGAGGTATCAGTCGAAGTAGCTGCCAAGTCGAAGGGACTCAAAAATAACTCGGACACTCTGTGGAACAGATACGCGGACTAGTTGTACCAATAGCCAAATGATTCAAAAATAAGTTGGTTCCTTCCCAATTTCCTGTTATTTTCTCTCCGCGAGAGAAGCTCCTTGCTTCTCTGCTTATTCTTCTCTTTGATGCTTCTTCTTCTCTGGTGAAGCTCAACTGCAAGAGACAGAGAGATGGTGAGGGGGACACGAGAGAGAAAAAAAAGGTCAAAAAATGGAAGAATGAACGAAAAAGGGGAACTGGGAGTCCTCTCTGTTGCGTCTCTGGTTCGTTTTGGTACCTGCAAGAAAAAGATAAATCAGAGAGAAATAGGTATAGGGACGGGAGATGGATGGAGGAGACGGGTGACATGCAAAGTGGGGGTGTGAAGTTTTGCTCTGTTTCTGAATCATTTTGCAAGGGGGCAAAGCATTTGGAGACTTAGGGGCTCTGGAGATGACCTGCATATTCACATTCTCTTTTTGATGACTCATTTTAGTGAAAGCAGTTAGTGAGAGACAATAGTTTTTTGTTTATTGACATTGTCATTATGTGTTTTTGATGCTATTGAATACTTGTTGGTATGAGAATATTATCTCAGACTTGTGTTGGTATGGTACACTAACTAATACACTTGTGTTATGTCAAGACTTGTGTTGGTATGATACACTAAATATACACTTTTGTTAGTTGCAAGTTCTGTTAAATGGTAGTGAATGTTTGTTGCTATGGTGCACTTCGGGTTGTTAGGTACTGAATGTTTGTAAATTCAAGTTGGTTATTGCTGTTTGTAAATTCAGTATTTTGCACTCCAGGTTGTTAGGTAATGAATGTTATTGAATGCTTGTAAATTCAGGTTATTGAAAGTGCTATGTCAGGTTGCATATTGATGCTTGAAAGTGCTATGTCGGGTTTTGAAAAAAAATGCCAACCTGGCACAAACCAACACGAAATGATATGACACAAACCGATCTTCAGATTAAACGAGTTGACACTGGTCAAGGTAGCGGAGTGTAATAGTTCAAGGGGGTCAACCCAAAAATGACATGAAAGAAATAAAAAAATAAAATGACAACCAATTTATATCAGACAGATTTTAGGTCATGTTATCTTGTTCGGGCCAAGTCTACAACCGTTAGAATGTTCATAAGAGTGCAACCAACACCACACGTCTACATTGTTCAATTAAAATGTAAGTTGACTAAAATATTTTGAAGATTATTGAAAGATTGCGTGTAGGAGAACATCCTGTGGACAATTGCTTCAAAGATAAATTTGATGTTGATCCCTTCCACTAATGGATAAATCCATTTGATCTTGTTTACAAATCTTATTTGAGTTTGGCCCCTAGACGATGGTAGACTTTATTGACTTCAAGTCAAGCATTATGTTGGCACGACTCCTACACGTGTGAACTTGTTTGATACAAATGCCCTCTCTTTCTCCGTTTTCTTCTTTTTGCCTACAATGGCCATAGCCAACTACCACAAACACTTCATTACCAACAACCACCATCCCTGCCTCATCTCACCACCACGACCACCACCTTTACTAAAACTCCTTCCCTTTCCCTTCCCATCCATATTTTAATATGTGATTGTTTCTTGCAACATTCAGTTCCTTGCAAACCTATCCATATACTTTTCTTTGCGTGCTCAAATCCAATCATGAAGCTATATTCCAAATTTAATCAAAGTCGCAAGAATCAAATTCCTTTGATTCATGTCTTTAACTTATTAATTTCTCTAACTAATTTGGATGAAGTGTTGATTGAAATTGAAGTGAATTGAATTGGGTCATTTTGTTTTCGATCGTTAGATGATTGTTTTTTATTTTGATGGTGATTGACGATGATAATGCAAAGATGAACAGGGAGAATGGGATCCTTCAACCCAGATATGATGTGCTCCAACAGTCTAGAGAAAATAAGATGAAGTTGTTCAAACCATTTGGTTTGATTTCCAGGGAGAAGAAGATGAGAGAACGAAGAAGGGGTAGGGTATCTGGGTTAAACAAGTTTGCACATGTAGGACTCATGCCAACACAATGCTTGACTTGATAGTTAACGACCGTCAAGGGACCGAAATCAAATACTTACTGATGGTGCTAGTAGAAAATTGGCTATATGGCGCAATTGATAAATAAGATGATGGTAACACATATGGTCCCATTATAAAACGTTGATTCGTCAAATTAGATTTTTCAAAAGTCTTTTGACAATGTTTTTTGGAGATACTTGGATTTGGTAATGGCTCGCATGTGATTTGACTCCAAATGTATCCATTGGCATCACACTTGCAGATCTACAACCAATTTCTCCATGAAGTTTAATGGTCAGCTGCACGGGGTTTTAAATAGTTATAAAGGCTTGCATCAAGGCGATCATATGTATCCTCTTCTATTTACTTTAGCAGTAGAAGGTCTAACCCAAATGATTCTTAATATGGTTAATGCTGGCCTGGTGAGAGGGTTTACAGTCGCAGTGGGTAGTCAACTTGTTTCCATTGTTCAGTATGCAGATGATATTATCCTCTTCTGTGATGCCTCTGCTACTTACATTCTTGCTATAAAAAATTTTATGCTTTGATTCGAAGTTATTTCAGGTGTGAAAATCAATTTCCTTGTGTTGCCCATTGAAGAAGTCCTCATCTGCAGCAATTGACAGGCTTATTTGGTTGTGTAGCAGGCCAACTTCCAATAAGTACTTAGGCATGCCTTTGGGTGCAAGATTTAAAAGTAAATATGTGTGGGATGAGACGATCGAAGGGATGGAATCGAGACTAGTGTCTTGGAAGTGCAAGTTCCTCTCTAAAGCATGCAGGCTAGCACTTGTCTGATCCACTTCAGTTTCTATCATTGTGTTCATTCTGTCTCTTATCAAGGTTTTCTCTTCAATATCAGCCAAGATGGAACAGATTTTGCGTGACTTCCTTTGGGGTTTCACTCAAAACTCTAGAAAGATGTATCTAGTGGGTTGAGAAAAAATTTGTTGTCCCAAAACTCGAGGTGGATTAGGCATTCGCCAAGTGAACCGTTTATATTAGGGCTAGGCAGGTCCAGTTAACCGGCCCTAATAACCAAAACCGAGGACCAGACCAAACTTTGAAAAAATGGATTCTCAGGGACCGAGCCCGGACCGGTAAGATCGGTTAACCGGAGTCTCTGGTAACCGAGAATTCGGATCGATCAGAGCCGATTCTCGGGATTGGGCGGTGGTGAGGAATTGAGACAGAAATTCGATCGCTAGTTCCTCACAGCGAGGGCAGGGGAGGGGCTTTGCTTCTGGTGGTGGTGCACCACTACCGTGGTGGAGTTTTCAACCGAAATCTGACGACATTCGATGAAATTTGGAGGAGAGATTTTAAGAGACAGAGAAGTGGTGGTGAGGGATCAGTGAAGTGTGTGAGGCAGAGAGCTCAAAGTTGTTGACGTCCTCCTAGTCAAATTCAGAGGAAATTGTCGATTTTTTCTTGGTCGACGTCCCATTGTCAACCTTCTCCTTGTCGAATTCAGAGGAAATTGTGGGGTTTTGAGGGAGAGGGTCGGTGAGAAGAAGATGAGTGAAGTGGGGTTGGTGGTTTTGAAGAAGATGAGAATGAGGTGGGGTTGGTGGTTTTGAAGAAGAAGAAGATGAGTGAAGTGGTTTTGGGGTTGGTGGTTTTGAAGTGGGGTTGGGGTTGGTGGTGATTTGGAGGTGGGAGTGCCCTTTGGGTGGGTTAGATATTTTGAAGGGGTGGGTTTTAGAGAAAAATGCTTGGGTTGGGCTTTGAGGAAAATGGTCACTTAATTTTTTAAAATATTCGGGTCGGGCTGGTTATCCATCAGGCTTTGAGAATGGAAACTGATAATCAAACCGACGTATCTGGGCCGGGTTGGGCTTTGGGATCGGCTAATAAAATAACAATAGAAAATCGGGTCAGACCGGACCACTCGATTTGATTCCTGGTCCGAACCGGGTTTTCGGTCTCAAATGCCCACCCCTAATTTATATAACTAGATTGACTAACAAATTCCATCCCATTTTTTGAAAAGATAAATTTACCCCTCACGTGATATTACAAATCAATTTTTTTTTCTTTTTTATTCCCACAATCCCACCCAATCTCATTTCAGTTATTTGTATCTTGACAAGGCACACTCCACACCATCATTCTTACTGTTCTACAACACCAACTCTCCCACACCACCTATTAAATAAAACCATCAACCCCATCTTTCACATCATTCTTTCAACAACAACGACCACCCATATTCCCCAAACTATTCATTCTCTTCTTCTCCACACAAACACTCTCTCTGACAGGAAAAAAAAACCCAAATCTCTAACTCTTCTTCTTCCCCAAAACCCATTTCAACCTTTTTCTTCTCAAAATCCACTTCAATCATTTCCTTTTCAAACATGGAAAAGATTGGTCAGTGATTGGATTCAGGCCACCAGAGATCAAAAAGGGCCCATGGTGGGGAGGGACGTTGGAGTTTCTCCCTCCACTCAACTGCCTGCCTCCATCCCCCAAACCTCCATCCACCCCTCCCAACAATCCCCATCTCTTCTCTTCATCTTCCTCCTTCCAATCAACAGTGATGAAAAAAAAATTGAAATTGGCGAACCGCAGTGGAGGAAATGATGCAATGTAAATTGCAAGAGACTGATTAGAAGCCCAACCTGATTTAGCAAAACAGTCGAAGATTTCGATGAGAACATCCCAGTTGAAGATTTGAACCATTGTTTAGTACTTGAGGATGGACATGCAAATGAGGCATGTGAGGGTGTTATTGAAAGTGTTATGTCAGGTTGCATATTGATGCTTGAAAGTGCTATGTCAGGTTTTAAATTGCAAGGTTGCTTATTGAAGCTTGGAAATGTTATGTCAGGTTTTGAATTGCATTGATGTTGTGTCAATTGAACAACATTGATGTTAAGGCATTTGAGTACAACGTGCTATTAACATTCAATGAACATAATGAATTTACATTGTTGAAAAAACATCAAACTTTGTTGAAGACATCCAATGAACAACAAATGAATTTACATTGTGTTTTAACATTCAATGTACATGTACTCCTTCAAAAAATTGCCTACTTCAAACTTCCTATTCACTTGTTTGATATTGTGCTTGTAACACTATGGGATCTGCAAGAAAATCAATTAAGAGTCGTTAATTAGCAAACTACTGACAGGAACTTAACCCCTTAAAATAAATTTGAATGTAACTTTGCCCCCTGCAACAAAACTGGCCTAACAGATGATGAAGATGAGCTGCAACTCAAGCTTGCCATCAAAACTTGGCAAACTTTTCCACTTATTGATGTTTAAATATTAAATCTACACTGAAATGTTGACTACAAATAGTTCTAACTCTAGTAAATGTAAATCAACTGATCTACAACCTCAAAATGCGGTTTTGTTAATATATTGTTTTGAACTAGCTTGGTCAACCCGGACATGAGCAATCATAGATTTGTGAGAAACTCTATTTAGAGTTGGTTCAAACCAAATAAGACTTGGTGAGAATTTTCAAAATGTAAAATAAAACAAGCCCAAACACACCTAATTTAATCCTAAATAGATTACCTCCAGTAAATTTTAATAGGTGGGTGTTTGTTTTCATCAAGAAGTAAGAAGTTATTGACTTATTGCTCCACTAAAAGTTCTAAACTTTTTTAGTAAGCACTTAATTTTGTTTTTCCTTTTTTTGCCTTGCTTGTAATTAAAGCCAATCAAAAGCACAAACAAACAATTTAAATATGTCAAAGTTCCAAGTCAGAAGTCGGCTTCCACCCCCACCCTCCTACAAATATTGCAAGGGGTTTCCCGATCAACAATTGATGTCATGATATTAATGTTGGGTGGTCTTTTCCTTACACTTAGGATGTGTTTGATTGCATGGAATCCTATGTCATGGGAATCCATGAAGGGACACCTATGTTTTAGGCTAATTTGAGGTATAACTTTACATGCACTATTTGATTTTGTTATCAATAGTGAGAATGAAAAATCTCATGAACATGAGAATCACATGCCTTGGGAGACCAATGAATGAGATTTTCATGTTCATGGGACTTTCATTCCCACCATTGATCACAAAACCAAATGGTGGATGTGGAGTGATATATCAATTTAGCCTAAAATGTGGGGGTCCTCTCATGGATTCCCATGGCATAGGATTTCATGCAACCAAACACACCCTTATAAACCTAGTTTGGGGCAGTTCTAGTGATTTTTTTTATATCATCGCCAACTTACTAGCTAGTGCACCCGCGGTCTAACAGATAATTTTAGCCCAAAAAATGAAAATTGAGAGATAAAGGGGTGATTTAGTGCAACAGGGTGCACTGCAGTGCATTTGTTGCACTAATCAAGTATTGACACCTACCCATTATTTATTTATATCTAATTAATCGGTCAGTTTGGTTATTATTCTGTCGGTTCAAAACCATAGACTGATTTCGAATTGTTTATAACCGATTTTGTTCTGTTTAAATTATTTTTTTCTACTCATATTTTGGTTCGGTTACCGAATCGAATTTGAAAACCGGTTCGGTCGGTTAATCGAATTTAGATCGTTTTTTGCCCACCCCTACTGCTTATCATTAACAATTAGAAAAGTGGGAGAGTTAGCCATTTTTGGTCTGATGCAGATTCCTGGGATCTTTTATTTCGGAGACCCCTAAATGATGAAAAGCTAGAAGAGCTCGCCAATATAATGCAACTGTTGGATAGTAAGATGCTCTTGGAGTGATCTGATAGTTTGGTATGGAGGGTAAAGGCGTGAGTTTCACGGTGAAAGAATTTTCTGATATGCTGGTTGCCTCTCTTTATAAGACTCATTTCAACCCCTTCATTTTCTCTCACAATAATCTGGTTTGGGTAAAAAATCTTCTTCCTCAAATTAATTTCTTTAGTTGATCAATGTTGCATGAGAGGATATTGACTAAAGATGGGTTAAGGAAAAGATGAATCCTCATAGAAAGTCTTTGTGTGCTTTGTAATGAGATTGACAAGACTCTAGATCATTTGATGTTTCACTGCAGATTCTCCAAATCTATTTGGAATAGTTTATTGTCAGATTTTGATCTGAATTTGATGTTTCAAGGTTCCCTTTTGGACTGGTTAAGTTGGTGATCCGAAGCTAATCCTTACTGACGCACAGAGTGGTTATGGTGTAGGGTTCCCTGCATACTCATGTGGTGCATGTGGAAAGAGATAAATAAGGTTTTTTAAGGGCTCAACCAATCAGAGCAATCTATCTTTATCGAGATTAGGGAATTGTTGTAGAGGATGAGTTCTGCTTGTAATCTTTTTAGAGACTTGTTTTTGACACCTTCATGGTGTCTTGGCATTCTTTGGTATATGAATGATTCCCCTTGTATTTTGTTTCATTTATTATCTTTTATAAAAATCTTCGTGTTTGGCAAAAAAGAAAATGAATTGGGAGGAGGGTGAATAGTGTAAACCCTTAAAAAATAGTTCTTTGAATATTTTTCTTAAGCAAATCATTTAATAAACATGACTAGAAACCTCTCGAAATTTTGCATAAAAAGAATTCCAAAATTTGAAAATTTACCTAGGATACAAATTGTTGGAATGGGTTGAAATTTCAGGTCATTCCAAAATCTGTGACCATATAATCAGTTCCATGTAAATATACATTTAAAAAAAGAAGAAGAAACATTGGCAGCTTGACCCTTCTCCTAATGAGAAATTTGGAATAGCCTGATGACTCTTAATTGGCTAGTTGTCTAGTCCAACAAAGATTTTAATGCTTGATTTGCATTTTTTATTTTTATTTTAACTAACTCACTTTTTTTTTACTAATTACAATATCGGCTATAGAGAAATGTTAGGAAACCATGTTTTGTAAACATATTTTGCACCCATGATGACGTGTCATGATCTGGAAAGAATGATGAAATTCCTGAAGATTTTATTTGTATCTCAAAATTGTAAAAAACTCCTCTAACGATGCCACATCATCATAGTTACGAAACATGTTTACAAAACATGATTTCCTAATCTCACTCATCGGCTATATGAATTAATTGTCAATTCATTTGCAACTAATTCAGCAACTTAACGGGAATTGGACAGCCAAACAAAATCACGCATCTACAGTTATCGTATCATCTGGACCAGGGTTTTAGACAGTATTGCAAGAGATTATTGGCTAGCAGATGACTCCATCATCTTTTCTAATCAACAATAATGACAATTAGGATGTTGACGTGCTCTACATGTGTGAATATTAAGTTTTTATTTATTTTACGATTATTTTCTATTTGTTTATATATATTCTTGTTTGACTCCCATTTATTATTGTATTTCAGTCTACTGGCCAAGACTGTTTATTTAACGAGATTGACAAACAAATTCCATCCCATTTTTCAAAAAGATAAATTTACCTCTCACGAGATATTACAAATCATATTTGGTTCCTTTTTATTTCCACATTCCCACCCAATCTCATTTCAGTCATTTGTTTTGACTCACCTTCAATTGCAGAATCACTGATTGAACTCTTTACTTCGCCCACTTCACCAACCTTGCTAACATCATCACTTCCACCAATAGATGTTGAAAGCAATCTCTTCTGAACTGGATTGAAATCCCCATGTCTCTCAAGCCCTAGTGGAATGGGATTTGGGTTTACAAAACGAGTAAGAAGTGGGGGAAGTTGGGGATTCAAATAAGAACATGGAGAAGTTTTCATTGTGGAATTTGAACCATGGTTTAGTACTTGAGGATGGAAAGCTCGAGTGGATAGAAAAAACTTCTGCCAGTAAATGTTTTGTCGGTATAGATGTGTTAGAAGCATTTATGTTGCTCTAGCCATTAAAACCTTGAAATCAAATCATCAGATGTGTTGAGGGAAATATTTGATAGCTTAAAAGCACATTTGTTTTTTTGTTCGGTTTGGAAATTTAAGTAGGCGTAAATGTGGCGACGAGGGTAGGCTCTGAGACAACCCTAGGCGGCTCAGCCACTCCTTGCCGGTGTATTTCGGGCCCCGTCTCGCCGTTTCTGACCGATATTGGCCGATTTTTGCCCACAGTGGACGCTACTGGCCGTTTTCAGGCTTTCACGAATCTACTCCAGGCGGATCTCTTGCGTTTTGTTTTCGTCTTGGCTGGGGGTTAGATCTGGTGTTCGCGTTTCGGTTGTAGAGATCTCTGTCACAGTTGCCGATACGATTCCGATTCCGGTATTGTGTATCGATACGTTTTAGAGACAGGTTTTCACCGTTTCATATCTGTTGTTTCTGTTTTGGTTTTCAACACTGGCACCGATCTGATTGTGATGTCGGCACCTCCTGCCGCCATCCATCCCCACATGCTGGGGAAACCTGCTAATGGGGAACCCGCGGAAGGCGCGGCTAGGCCCTCTTTCGCACAAATTTTGGGGAAAATTCTGGTTTCCGAAGTTGTGGAGACTCCGGTTGAAGGCACTAGATTCTGTAAAGAGGGCGCTCCAGCCATTGGCATTACGGCAACGGATGAAGTCCGTGGGGAGGAGTTTATGGAAAAACATGTTATCGTTTTAAAATTCTCAAGCTACCGTCCTACATTGGAAGACATCCGAGATTCAATTCATAGAACCTGGGGAATTATGGGCGATTTTTCGCTTGGTTTACTCAATCAACGGCATGTCTTAGTTCGTCTTCAATCGGAGGAAGAAGGAAAAAAAGTGTTGTCGCGGGATTCTTTCTTGATTCGTGGCGTTAGGTTCAAAGCTTTCCGTTGGCATGATGGTTTCAGTCTGAAGGAGGATCCGATCTCTGTACCATTATGGGTAGAGTTGCCTAACCTACCTTTACATCTTTTTCATCCTCCTATCTTAAAAGCTATTGTTAATTCTTTTGGTGATTTTTTGAGAATGGACGACCATACTCGGTGTTTATCGCGGCCGGGCTTTGCCCGTGTGTGCGTGGAGATGACTTTGGTAGACAAATTACCAAACAGAGTATGGATTGATAGAGCCAATAATAGAGGCTTCTGGAAGAAGATAGAATACCCTGGTTTCAAATATTGTGACTTTTGTTCTTTGATAGGGCATCAGGAGAGTGTTTGTCGCAAGAAGCTCGGCATCAAGGCCGGGGGCCGTGCCTCGGACAGTGGCAAGAATGAAAAGATGATCAAACCTAAGGCAGAAATTAATAGTACCAAGCAACATTATGTTCATGTGCTTAGAACGGAAAAATTTGCTAAGTCGGATGTGGGTGTGAGTGGAACAAAAAACAGTAAAGGCGAGGAGAATCCGGAAGGAGTCGGGGGGAACAAGCCGGGGGCAACTGAGACACTCAAGGTGGTTTTGTCCAACACCTTTGAGGCTCTAATGGAGAATACTGAGGATGATCTAATGGAGAATATTGAGGAGGAGGAGGAGAATGCTCCAGCGGATCTTCAAACAACGGGTCAGAAATTAGAGCATGATCAAACTGGGGTCAAATCCGACTCTACGGAGGAATGTCTACTAGAGGCGGACTATACAACTTCAGAGATTGAACAAGTCCTTGGACACCACCCAAAGCTGACTCAAAATGACAAGGATGTCAATCCGAAATCAAATAGTACCATGATTAATCATGCGAAGGGGTCGCAAACTGTTAGTGAAATTCAGATGGGGCAGCTTCTTTCAGATGTGAAAAAGGTGTATGAACATACGGTGGTGTCTCAATCAGGTGTGCCAATGCACACATCCGAGGAAACGCAGTCTCAAATCGCAAAGCATGGGCTGTCACAGCAAGCAAACAGCACCGAAACAGGGGCATTTCGGACTCTGCCTGCGCCCTATTTCGGTACAGCAGAGACGGTTTCTGGAAGTGCAGCAGCTGGAATTCTTTCTCCCGTTCGCGAAACAGATCATTCTCCTCCCACTGGTTCGATTAAGAAGCCGTCTATTGCCGCTGTTACACATGAATTATGGGCTGAACCAACTGCTGCGATCCAGACAGCAGGTGCTGAAACAGATCAGCAGGCAATGCTTGGGTTGTTGGATGACTGCGCGCTGCCGGCTGACATTAGCAAATTGATTAAGGTGGGCGTTTCATTGCGGAAAAAGAAGAAAAAAATGAATGTAAATACACTTGAAAGTGCCACAGATAGTGATGAGGCGGCGTCGGATTCGGATATGGGGCCGGGCACACTAGCTATCAAGGACTTAGATTTGGGGGCACTTTCTGATGCGGAGCGAAAGAAAAACGTCAAAGCTGCGGTTCCTTCGGGCACTCGTCGTAAGACTAAGAAGGGTTTGTCTTCCTCTCGCGTTTAATATGATTAAAAACTTTATGTTTTGGAATGCTCGCGGAGTTGGTAATAGGGCCACGAGAAGGAGGTTACAAAAGTTGGTTATGGAACACAATGTCAGAATTCTTATGATTGCGGAGCCTATGATTGATGCTAGCAGATACATGGAGATTGGGACCAAAGTTAAACTTGGAGGTTTTGCATCTAATGACAGTGTTGGAGGCAAGATTTGGATTCTGTGGGATACATCCCTTGTTTTCTCGGTGGTAGACATGTCGGACCAGATTATTCACTGCCAGGTAACAGATTCTTCTTCCAGAGTTTTTTTCATTTCTTTTGTTTATGCTAAATGCTCTGTGGATGAAAGAAAAGATTTATGGTCCAATATGGTTACTTTTGCGGCTCAAACCGATTCCCCTTGGATGGTCGGTGGGGACTTCAATACCTATCTACACTCGGGGGAAAAAGTTGGAGGAATTGCACCTTCCCTGGCTAGCATGACTCACTTCTCCGATTGTATTGACACATGTGGCTTAGCTGATTGTGGTTATTCGGGGTCCTCGTCTCACCTGGTGCAATAATAGGCGAGGACGCGAGCGCATTTGGGCTAGACTTGACCGGATTTTGGTCAATTCGGCTTGGCTTACGGTTCTGGATAATCCTAAAGTTGAACATCTTAACCATACATTCTCTGATCATTCTCCTCTGATGGCATCCATGCCCTCTCAACCAAGGATTGGTTATGCACCTTTTAGATTCCTGGACATGTGGACTACACACCCGGAATTTATTGATCTGGTTAAGGGAATCTGGTTGACAGATGTGGCTTTCCCTAGACCCATTGATAGAGGGGATGCCAAACTAAAATTGATTCGTCGCGCTATCATTCAATGGAACCGGATGGTTTTTGGGAATGTTTTCAGCAGGATCCGTGCTCTAGAGGACGAAATGCAACAATGAGAAACTATTTTATTGGCAGGCTTTGCTGGTGGTAGTAATCATGGTCTCAATGTTGATGCCAATTGGGATATTCATGCTTGTTGCAATTTAAATCGATGTCATGCGGAGTACAGATTAGCTCTTAAACAGGAGGAGCTTTATTGGATTCAAAAATCCGGTGAAAAAGAATTTAAGGAGGGGGATGCCTGCACCAAATATTTTTTCGCCTCTACCAAGTCTAAACAAAAACGGCGGGCTATATCTCAGATTAATTTACCTTGTGGTAGGACTATTTCGGACCCTGGTGAGATTCTTCTTAATGCCACTGATTTCTTTGCCAATTTGCTGTCTTCCCAAGGTCCAAGTACGGTAGATGCAGAGTTGTTGAATTGTATTCCGAAACTAGTGAGTTTCGACCACTGTGACATCTTGGTCAAACGTCCTTCTCTAGAGGAAGTGAAAAAGGTTGTTTTTGACATCCCCAAGAATAGTGCCCCGGGTCCGGATGGATTTACAGCTGGATTTTTTCAGTCTTGTTGGGCGATTATGAGTAATGATATTTGGGAGGCTGCTATTCAATTTTTTGAGGGAGAAGCGATGCCGGCTTCTTTTTCGGCAAATTTCTTGGCTTTGATTCCTAAAACTGAGAATCCAGATTCCTTTTCAAAATTTCGCCCTATTAGTTTATGCAACGTGATTTATAAGATTTTCAGCAAAATCCTTTGTACTAGATTGGCAGATCTTTTGTCCGTTCTTATCTCTCCGGAGCAGGGGGCATTTGTTAAAGGAAGGTTTATTGGTGAGAATATTGGCCTTGCACAGGAATTGATGAGGGACATTAACCGGAAGGTTTTCGGCGGTAATGTGATTTTGAAAATTGACATGGAGAAAGCCTATGACAGAATGGAATGAAATTTTTTGTTGGCGGTGCTTACAAAATTCGGCTTTTCTGGTAGATTTTGTCATCTCATTTCCAACTGTATTACTTCTTGTGGCTTTTCAGTATTGCTCCAAGGCGTCTACAAAGGTTTTTTTAGATCTACCAGGGGTTTAAGGCAAGGTGACCCCTTGTCTCCATTTTTATTTATTATTGCCACCGAAGTGTTGAGTCGGATTTTGAAGATTTGATCACTAAAATTCAATCGCGGATTCAGGGATGGAAGGCGAAATTACTATCTTCGGGAGGCCGTTTAATGTTGATTAAACATGTTCTAAGCTCGATTCCAATTTATATCCTCAGTACCATGTGTGTTCCTATGAAAGTTGTATCTCGGATCAACAGTTTGTTGGCTGACTTCTTCTGGGGTGATTGTGAAGGAAGACTGAAGAAAAAATGGGTCTCATGGTCTAATATTTGTTTTCCTCAGGACGAAAAAGGTCTGGGTGTGAGAGATTTACTGGTGGTGATGAGGGCCTTTCGCCTTAAGGCACTTTGGCGCCTACTTACATCGGATTCTCTTTGGGCTATTTTCATGAGAAGTAGATACTGGGTGCATGGGGTGGCCTTGAATAGTCAGTTGGTGAAAACTGGATCTTCCCCCTTTTTCAAAGAACTCATGCTTGGCAAATCCTTTCTTTTAAGCAACTCACTTTGGCGCGTTGCTCAAGGAAATATCAGTTTTTTTGAGGAAAATTGGAATACGGTTGCATCTTTCAGAAGACCGACAGCCTTGGTTGATCAAGGTGTGTGGCCTTCGATATATGAGGTGATTTCAACCAACTTTGAATCGGTTAATCCAGAGCTCAGACATCTAGCAAGGAGACTTTTTGCTGATAGATTATATGGCGAGGAATTTCAGGAGGATGAATGTATTTGGGTTCCGAACCAAAATGAGTCTTTTTCTCTTCAGTCGGCCTATGACTTGCTTCAGAGGAAAGGGGCGGTCAATGGCCTTTATAAATTGATTTGGCATGACATTATCCCTTCTAGAATCTCAGTTTTGGTGTGAAAATTACTCCATAGAGGGGTTCCAGTGGATGGGGAGTTATACAGATGCGGTTTTAGTCTGGCCTCTAGATGTAGATGTTGCAACATGCCACAAAGAGAATCTCTTAATCACTTGTTTCTGGATGGAGAACTGGCGATGCAGGTTTGGCGCCATTTTGAGTTGATTTTTGATGTGCACATCAGAAAATCGGCTGAAATCTCCACGACCCTTATCATTTGGTTCCGGCGTGCAAAAATGAGCACCCAAACAGGTGTGTTATCACTTCTCACTCCTATGTTCATTTTATGGGAAATATGGAAACAACGGTGCAAATGTGTATATGATAATGTTGTCCCTAATCCTGCTTTTGTGATTCTGAATGTTCGGCGTAATTTGCTGTTAGCTAACAAATTTATAACCCCTAAGCGAGTCAGTTGGCATAAGGCTCCATTAAGGGCTCTGGGGATAGCAGCGACTCCAGTTTTGAGAAAGCTTAGTAGAATTGTCTTTTGGCATCCCGGCCTCTCCGCCAGATTTTGTTGCTCTCAATGTAGATGGCTCTTCCTGTAAGAACATGGCTGCTGGAGGTGTGATTATAAGAGACTCTCGGGGTCTTGGTGTTGTTGGGAAGCAATTTTTTTTGGTGCGGGCTCTAATAATAAAGCGGAAATTATGGCTCTAGCCGAGGGTCTCCGTCTCTGTCTATCATTGGGTTTTAAGCAGGTGCTAGTTCAGACGGACTCGGAAATTGTTTGTGGATGGTTTAATGGTATTTTTAAAATACCGTGGCATTTAGATAATATTTTAAAAGAAATCAAGCAGCTGGTGGAGCAATTGACGGTTAATTGCTCCCATATTTATAGAGAGGCCAATGCGGTGGCGGACGCATTAGCAACTAGAGCCCATCGAGAGCATAAGACTGTTTTTTTTATGCTCATGATTTTCCTAGGAGAGTGGCAGGTTTATTACTGCTTGACCGTAGTCACACGGCTTACATACGCCATGAGGAAAACTAGGCGTCGCTATATTGTGCAGAGGAGATTTCAAGGATGTCGCTGCGGACTCGTATGGGATTGGCAAATCTGCCCACTTTTCTGCGATTAACGTTGTGGGCTGGATTGCAGGCAACTCAGTTCTGGCAGTTTGGAAATCTGGTGCGTGGTCTGATGCTGAGTGTTGTCTTGGGACGGTATGCGGCCTGGATGATGCTGCGAAATCGCGGTTGCGACACAGCTAAACAGGGGCAGCTGTTTAGGCAGAGCACTCTGTTGCAAAACAGAGTTGCTCTATTCTGCGATGCTGCTGCGTCGCTGGTGCCGCTGCTGCGCTGAGTTGCTGTTCTTGCTGCTGCTGTTGGCTGCTACGCATTGCTGCCATACGCTGAATCGCTGCTGCTGCGTGCTTTATGGCTGAGAGATTGCTGGCGTTTTTCGGATTGCTAAGCACAGTCAGTGAGCTGATTTCAGTTAAATGCTTTTAGTTTAGTATTGGTTTTTTTTCATTGCTTTTAGCTTTTGCTTTGGTTTCTCATACGGGTAACGTCGTAATGTACCCCCATAGCTTTTGTAAGTCAAATTTTTGATCAGTAATTAAGGTCTGACATTCCATAGTTGCCCCTCCCCACTGGAGGTTAATTTAAAAAAAAAAAAAAAGTAGGCGTAAATTTGTCATTTCAAAAAAAGATGGAGTTTGTTAGTCAATATTATTAAACTTAAACAAACAATCACGGGTGTTAAATTGGAATATAAGAACAACAAATGAAGGTCAAACATGAATAGACATAAATGTGGGCTAAATTGAAAATAACCCTTTATTTTATTACAATAATTTAATAATAAGTAAAAATTATTATTATATTTTCAAACAAAATAATTATTTATAATTTTAAGGTCTATATATAGTTTATGAATAATTAAAAGGCTTCCAATAAATTATGATGTTAGGAACTTAAGTATAGTTAGTCAATGTTTGAAATAGGCAAGTTTTGATTGTAAAAATATGAAACATGGACGAAAAATGGAAAATAAAAATTTGTAAGGGAATTTTTATGAATAATAGATGATTGTAGAGACTTTAAATAAATTATGCTCGAGGCTTGGTATAATTTATTGATATTTAAGAGGGATTGGTTTGGATTGTAAAAATTGGGCAAAATGGAAAATTTAAATATTTGATGTAAGAGTTATTTATATATAGATAATTGAGGATCTTCAAATACATTATGTTAGAGATTTATCTATAATTAACAATATTTGAGAGAAACTGAGTTTGATTTTAAATAATCTAAATTGAAAGGGTAAAAGGTATTCATGTGTAATAATTTTTTTTTAATTTCTAATTACAAAAATAACCCTTAATTGTTTTATCCATTAACACAGAAATTAATTCCAGTATGGAGAAAGCAAATCTATTTATAATATCGATCATTATAAAACACTAAAACAAATTGAACTAATTAGCTAGCTAGCTTTGAGACAAAATAAAACTAAACTGATTTACATCAAAAAAGACAATAATAAGTAGAAAGCAGATAACTGCAGGAAATCCGACATAACTTTGATGAACTCTTCCGCTGCTGCTCATTTTGACATCGATGGTGTTGTTGATATGGTGGAGATACACATAGTTATCGTTCAACCAGTTACTGATCCCATGAACAACAACCAGTTCGTCCTCGTAGACAGACCATTCTACAATTTTCACATAATCCACAGAAACATTACTTATAGGGGGAGATGACAAAGAAGACGTATTAAGGTCAATTGCATTGTGCATGGTAGTCACCATAAGAGGATAGCTATGATGCATAGTGTCGATCTTGGTACCATATGGAAGTGATTCCAAATCTTCTTTATCCAACTTGCGCCGAACCATGTATGATTCCTCCATGAAAAAGGGTGATATTGCCCAGTTCACATCTTTGTCCCTTGGGGCTAATATGGTGTAGATTTCGTCTGTATTGTATGGTGGATACATGTTTACTAGGAGCTGGCTGTAGCTGTACTGTAAGGCTTGGGACATTACCTGGTAACCCTTACTGTTAAGTTTGGACAGCAGATCGTTGACTCGGTGATCTATATCAGGCAACTCAGCAGGCTGGGCATCCGTGGTGGTTATTGAAAGAAAACATGAAGTTGAAAGAAGAAGAAAAAAGAAGGGGAGAGACATAGAAGCTGTCATTGTTGCAATTGCTATGAATTGTGCATGGGGAAGGTGAAAGGGATTTGTATTTAAAAGGTGATTGAATTCAGTATCCAATCAGGACTAGTTTTGCAAGTGCTTGTCCTGATCTATCATGGATTAGTGGATTGTGTTTTGAAAATTTACAAGTACCTATTTCTCAACGGGAATTCTAACTGGCGAGGAAACGAGCTAGGAAATGCGCGAGGGAAGGGGGTGGAACCCTCCATCCCCTTCGAGATGTGTGAGGATGGAGGGTTTCACCCCCTTCCCTCGCGCGTTTCCTCGCCAGTTAGACAAGCCCAGGAATAGGATTGATTTAGGCAAAATAAAAATAAAAATATAACATGTCCCTCTTTGAATAAATATGAAAGGAGGACGAGAGGCATAAACTCTGTAATTTCTGAAGTAGTCAAGTTGGGCTGGAGTTGGACTTAGTTTTTTTTTTTTTTTTTTTCAAAACAAAAGAAAACAATTTGGGATTTTCTAGATTTTTACCCCAGTAAATATTTAGTTTACCGATTTTTAGATTATTCAGAAATAAGTATATAAAAACTTAAATACCCTTTTAATAAACTTTCAGTTCACCCTTCTAGTCTCGGATCCGAAATCTAGATAAAAAAAATGCATTCTAAAATAACCAAAGTTTATTCTTCTTACTCTTCAGTATTTAACATATTTTTTCTATTTCTCCCTGCTTTTGATATGTTTCCCTTAATTTCCTTAATTTTCTTCTTCTTTTTCTTCTTTCTAATTCTTCTCTCTTAAAGTCGATGCTTTAATCTAGAATATGTTTAAAGTAAAGAGATAATCTACCAAAATATGCACCAAAACATCTCCTCTCCTTGTAACTGACTTGGCTAGAAGTTTTAATAGTCCAAGGCCGCAAAGAGTTCGAGGGGTAGTATTTGCTTATTTACAAAAAAATCACCAAAATTTGGAAATAAAGTTCAATACACATTTTAGAGGGACAAATTTATCAAAATATACATGTGTAACAAACTATAACAACATTTGCTCAAAATGCCAATGGTAGCTGGTTGGATAGTTAATGTTGTGGTGGTTTAACCCTCATGTATTGGGTTCTATATGCACCATCAGCACGCTAGCTTTAAAAAAAAAATCATTTGCCCAAAATCATACACTTAAAGCACACAAACTTTGAATCAAGAGAAAGGGTGTTATGAACCCTGAGAATAGACACGCAAATGAGGCATGCGGGGGTTGTTTCGATATATTGAAACTTGGGGACTCCCACGTACAAGGGGCATGTTCCAATGGACGGTAATTAAAAAACGGAAGACGATTATTGACCGTAAGTCTTAGGGTACCACTAACTATTAAAAAGTTGTGGTACATTAATTTCACATTATGAAGTTGGGGGCACAAATTGTGATTTCATCTTTCGAAGTTATTTTCGTCTCAGATTTTAAGAAATATTTTGAGAAACATTTCATTGTATGCAGAGAAAAAGTAAAAATTTTGAGATATTTCAAACATCAGTTTGTCTAAAGAGCCGGGCCAGACCCGTCAGACCTGCGCTAGGGAGCCTCAATACCCTCCAACATTCTAGAAATCCTCATAAATCCACTAATCAAACACAAACACACAAACAGATAACATCCCCTGGCGCTATCTGGCGATAGGGGCATAAAATAAAATATAAATAAATAAATCTAATAAATACATAAAATAAAGCCTAACTCGGAAATAATATAATTTTTGACATTGGTACTTAAATTTCGAGATCTCAAAATTTTGCACAATCACATTCCTTGGTTGGGGGCACACACCCACCCAAGTAATGCTACAGTGCATTGGTCTCAGTACACTAGTATCTTGCTTGGTACTATTAGACACCATAGGATTGCATCGAGATAAGCAAGATATCAAACACTTTACCGGTACGCTTAAGAAAAAGCCCACCCTCAAAACACAACACATGGTTACCAATTCACATCTCGAGAAGATTAATCTTTTCTTTAGTGACAAGATACACAATCGTTCCTTTTTTTTCTTTAAAGACTATCTTTTCTTCTTCACTCACACAACAATCAAGAAGTACCAAAACCCAGACGACGAGAAGAGAAGAGATAAAGATCGAAACTTGAAACGAAGCGTAATGGAGAGTCAAGAAGGTGAACAACAACCACACTTGGTACTGGCAACGAAGCTCTTCCTCCTCACGCATCCAGACGTTTCAGACATCGAGAAGGTCCGTCTCAGGGAAGAGGTCTTCGACTCCGTTAAAGCTGACGGTAGTAATCTCCTCCATTGTTCTACGTTACCGTGAAACCCTAGCTATTGCTTTTACTTGGTTGTTCCTGGTCTTTGATTTGATTTGATTTGATTCGATTCGATTGGTTGCAGACATGGCGCCGCTGTACGAAACCCTAGCTGCTAGTTCGGTCTTGGAGATGGATCAGGCGGTGTTGGATTCGATGCGTGAGAAGAATAACGAGGAGCTCAAGAAGCTCGACGAAAAGTGAGTTGTTTTCCCCTAAATTTATGTTTGATTGTGCCCTAGTTTGATTCGATGTGATTTAGTAGGAGCTGCTTTGAGTTTTAGGTTTCTGAAACAATTTTATGTCTAACATTAATTAGAGATTAATGCTGTGGGTGATTCGCACGTCTGAATTGGAGCGTAGATTGATAGTATCAAAGACTATGTCTTGTAGTTTTACCTAATAATGTTGATATCGTCTGATAGTAATTTGGTTTTCGCTCCTCAAAAGGCTGAGGGCTGAGTTGTCAAGGAGCGGAAAGCTAATTACTAAGAATTACCAAAGATGCACATAGAAGAGTGTAATTTGCTGAGCCTATTATTGTTCGGTTAATAGATGTGTTGAAGTTTACTTTTGAAACATGTCTTAAAGTACTAGACGTATAACGTTAAGCCTATGCAAATGGAATTTTTACACCGGGTGGAAGAGAACCAACAATGTGTGTTAGGACATTTAATAAAACTCTAAGGGCCTGTTTGGTTGCACATAAAATAGGCATGGAAATTGATACCGATTCCGAGAATTCGATTTGAGGCCTCTCCCTTGGACTTGGATTCCCATGAGTAGTGGAAAAACAGTTTACGAAGAATCAATTTCCTATCAGTAAATAGACAACCAAACAGCAAAAATCTGCATAACAAGCGAAATGGAATCCATTTCCCAAGGAAATGGGCTAACCAAACATACCGTAGAAGTTATTTTGGGATGTGGCTGAATATTGTACTGTCTACGAGCATCTGCACTTGTACAAACATATATGTACATAAGCTTGTGTACACTCTTTGCATACTTTTCACATTTTATTCAGTATATGCTGTTGACTCCCTGTCCACTTGTCTCAAGACTCCATTCTGTTTTCCCCACCTTTGTTCTTCGTCCCATTACTCCACATGGCTTCAAGCATACTACTTAGCTGCTATGTACACATTGGCTTGTATATGAGGTTCATCTTGAAACTAGTGGCAGCATGATGATACTACTTTATTTTCAGAATGGTATGGGCATATGCAAAATCAGCTATGGCTTGTGAAATTTTTGTGATATCTAGGCGTTTGATTTTGTTTTGCATACTGGTTTACTGTATTAAAGTTGGAGATGATTGAGGATCATATAGAGTGCTTTTAGTGTGTTTTTCAATTTCACTGAAGGCATGCTTGCAGGTTTGAAATTAAAGGTTAAGCCTATAGGTTATACTTGGTTGCTGTTTTGTAAAACTCTTGTTTTGGTGTACACTTAAAATTATACTTGCACTTGTACAGTCTCGCTGATGCCGAAGAAAACTTAGGTGAAAGTGAAGTTCGAGAAGCTCATTTAGCCAAGTCATTGTTTTACATTCGAATCAGTGACAAGGTATATATCTAATTTTTCTTTTACACACTCATTTTTCCACAATTCCTTATTGTTGGACTCCTTGCTGAACATGCTTCCACGTTGGCCCAGGAAAAAGCATTGGAACAACTCAAGGTAACAGAAGGCAAAACAGTGGCAGTGGGACAAAAGATGGATTTAGTATTTTACACTCTACAACTCGGTTTTTTCTACATGGACTTTGATCTCATCTCCAAAAGCATTGACAAAGCTAAAAAGTAAGAGATAATAATTGATTTTTGTCTATGAATTACACTCATGTTTGCATCCAAGCATCAAATATTTATGTTTGATCTTGCTCTTGATGGCAGCTTGTTTGAGGAGGGTGGTGATTGGGAGAGGAAGAACCGTTTGAAGGTTTATGAAGGCTTGTACTGCATGTCTACTAGAAACTTTAAGAAAGCAGCCGATCTTTTCCTAGATTCGATTTCGACCTTCACTACTTATGAGCTTTTCCCATACGATACTTTCATATTCTACACTGTCCTTACAAGCATTATATCTTTGGACAGAGTTTCACTTAAACAAAAGGTATTCACTTTTTTTTTTATTACCTAGGCCTTGCTCCTCGTGCTCATCCTTGGTACTAATGCTGTAACTTCTATAAATGGCAGGTGGTGGATGCTCCTGAGATCCTTACAGTGCTTGGCAAAATCCCTCATCTTTCTGAGTTCCTAAACTCTTTATACGGATGCCAGTACAAATCATTCTTCTCTGCATTTGGTATGTAGCATAATCTTATTTATCTTGCCAATTCTCTTTATTCATCGTTGGTGTTTAGAATTCAAAATTAGATGTTAGCAGAAGCAAAACATTGGCAGCTGGAGGCAATGCACACACTCTTGCACGCTTGCATTAATTACTTGCAAGCTTGTGACTTATTTGAGTTTTGAAGGTTAAAATTTATTCTCTATCAGTACATCGTATACATTTTAAAAGTGATTAAATTTCTTCAAGTAAATAAAATTAAACCAATCCATTCGAACTATAAAAAATAATGTGTATGATAAACAATAAAGCATAATTAGCTTTGCACACAACATAGATAAATGTTAAAAATTTGATTTGAGAGTAATATGATGGTTGGAGAAATAAAAATAATTTGTATTAAAATAAAAATTTAAGATGAAGGTTGCTTAGGTGTTAGGTCTATGTTAGAGAACACTAATATTTGCTCTAACTAAAAGCAGTGAATTTCTAATTGAATTTGTCGTACATTGTGAAGTTCAAACAAAAAGAATCAAGTGTATTTACCAAGGAAGACAGGGAAATGCCCAATTGCTGAAATAGAGTTGAAATAATTTGTTATTTTAAAGATTGTGGGTAAGGTAGATTTATCTTGAAGGCAAAATTATTCTTATTGGACCCTGACCTGTTTGCTAAATGGTAGTAGATTATTATGCCTTGAAGTTTATTCTTGGAGGAAAAGACCAACAGTGCTCTATCATGAGCGCAAGTCTCTCTAAAGATATTTATATCTATCTCTCTGGTCTGATTTTTTACACTCAGGATCAAGCTCTACCTGTTTATATAGCTTCCTAGAAGTTGCACATCAAATAATAATGAGAAAGCACTTGAGCCTTGTCTAAATTTCCTAACTGAAAAGGCCAATCGGACGGGAGCTGGTTCTACCTATCTTGTCCCCTATGTTGGCTCAATATTTAAAGATTCTTGTTTTCCAACTGTATCATTATAGAAAGCCTCCACTCCTCAAAGCGTGATTTGTTATTCATCCAGTCGCGATCTTGTCTATTACAAGTTTGCCTGCCACTTAAAAATGGTTATTTTATTTATTTATATCTAGAATGAAAATTATTTGTGGTTTCCCCTGAGAAGTTTGGCACCTTAAAGGAAATCACTGTTGCTTGATTGGAAAATCATGCACACCATACTTGATGGGACGGCAATTGGTCATTGGTCGTGTCATGTCACTATCCCGTGTCAAAACCCCAAACCCAAACCTGACTCATTTACTAAACGTGTAAAAAAGCTGAAACCCAAACACAACTAATCCTGAGATGGGTCAACCTCGACAAGACCAATTATGACACGGTTAGCTTCTCAGGTCATAATGAGTCATCAACGCGATTTGCATGCTTGACCCGTTTGACTTATGATTATGTCTGATGTTTATCATTAATTAATTAACTTAGAATTTAGAGAGAAATTTGGAATAATAAATAATATTAAATTATTATAAACAAATGGGTCAGACCGGTCAACCTTTACATGATTAGCTGAGCAGCGTTCCGTGTCAAATCCAAACATGGCTCGCTAATTTCATGGGTTGGGTTGACACAAATAACAATCATGTCACATTTTCCTAAACCTGCTAATTAGTGGGTCGGGTTATCTTGTCGGGTCACTTATTCCCACCCTTGATGAGTTTAATGTTTGTTAAATTAGGTGTCATAAAAAGTGTCTTACTTTTTAACATTTCTAAGCTGCAATAGCTATCTAGTAACTTGGCTATAACTACAAATTGTTTGTGTGTGTGTGTGTGTGATGGTCTAAATCTCTCTCATACCTTGCTCTCTACCTTCGCAGTTATTGCATTATAAAGTGATGTGCGAATTTGTTTTGCATGTTTATATATTAACCGTGTGCTGATTCTCTGTTTCGTTGTAGCTGGTTTGACAAGTCAGATAAAGTTAGACCGCTACCTCCATCCTCATTTCCGGTATTACATGAGGGAAGTTCGCACAGTGGTCTACTCCCAGTTTTTGGAGTCATATAAGAGCGTCACAATGGAAGCAATGGCAAATGCATTTGGAGTAACAGTTGATTTCATTGATATGTAAGTATCTCTCTTTGGCATCAAATCGTGGTTCATCATCAATGTGGTCAGTTTTATTTTTAGGTAGTGTTTACCCTGGTACTTAGTGTTTTGGACTAAGTCTAACTTTGGTTGTAAGACATTAGTGTTTTCTAAATTTATTGTTTTCAGGGAACTATCTCGTTTTATAGCAGCCGGGAAACTTCATTGCAAGATTGACAAAGTTGCTGGAGTCCTAGAAACAAATAGGCCTGATGCAAAGAATGCTCTTTATCAATCAACCATCAAACAAGGAGATTTTTTGTTGAACAGGATCCAGAAGCTTTCCCGTGTGATAGATCTGTAAGTTTCCAGAGCTTCAGGGCGAGAAATGCTGATGCAATCTATGTTACCCAAGCAAATCCTCTTGAGATGTGTTAGATCTAGAACCACTGATTGTGTCGTAATCTCATGTAAGTTCTGAGGCAGAGTTGAGCAATGTTGGTTAATTGTTTGTTTACAAAGCTTACGAGTAACTGATGAACTATTTAATCTTTTCATTTATGGGCGGTCAACATGCTTATGAAATACATTTTCTATTGGGACCCTGCGATGGCATTTTTCTTGTATTTATTTCTTTGATGTGCAATCCAAATGAGTTTTTTTTATTATTTAGTGCATTCGATGATTCAGTTTTTTGAAGATTAGATGTAATGTATCAACTTCATGTTTTTGGTTGATTAATGAACTGTAATTTCTTTGTTAGGATGATAATGAATTTCCCACTTTTGGGGCATTTTTCAATTTGGTTGCAACCAGATTCCAATTTCATGATTGGGTGCACCCAAGTTCTAAGAAAAAAATCACCTCATCAATGAAAGGAAAACCTCGAAACAGTTCTTCTAGTGATTGCAGTATATAACTATCTAATGCCATCAGCAAATATAAAAACATCACAAGGATCGTTAGTAAATATAAGAACATCATGAAAATGAAATTAATCTTGTTGACAGTGAGCACATTGCACACTAGAAAGGGTGTAGCCGAGCACATAACATGCGGTGAAGTAATGATACTTTAAGGCAACACTTGCTGAAAAAAATGGTGATCACTACTTCAACTGACAAAATCCCCACTTTATAATCCGATTGATAAATGTCTGTTGTATATGACTTGGTGGAAATGGTACAATTTTCAAACTGACAAAAGGTTGAAGTGAAACAATTTTCAAATTGTGCACTTGAAGTCTGATAAATTTCTGTTCGGACTTCAACCCATTTCCATTTTGTATGTTATACTGCAAGTATCTTCTCCATCATTTTCTTCTCTGGGGATCTCGGCTAAGTCCATGCTTCCTTAAGGTCTTGATATAGTTCCTCATAAGAGCAAACTTGTTGCTTCCAAGATGATAGAAATAATCCCATGTATAGATCCCAGTTTTATGCAAATCATCGAAAATTATCCTGCACAAGTCCAACAATCTCAATACCTCAGTCAAGAGGGTGGAACAAGAAAAATTGCTGCTTTGTGAGAACAACAAAATCAAAGGTTATTTCAAAATTTACCTTATTCCATAGTTTCCTATGGGTTCGGCAGACATGATACCAACATGGCTTCGCCCATATATGACCTGCGCTAGAACAAGGATACTGTCAGGATCTCAATGATATAATTTGCAATAGCAGCAAGAACAACCAGATTTATTACAACTAAGAGCATCAAAACTACAGTGGCTGGTCTTTTGTGCATCAAAACAACCATATTTATATGTGGTCTTTTGTGCCTGGTCCTTTGTGCATAAGAGCATCAAAACAACCAGATTTATTATAGTGCCTGGTCGTCTTTTGTGCCTGGATGGTGCCATGCACCAGTTTTGCTGATGTGACACTTAATATCTATTTTGCTAAACCCATCATTCCATCCATCAAAACTACTTCTCATCGATGGACAAACCCATCATCCCATCCATCAAAACAAATTTTAAATCTCATCATCCCATCCCATCATCTTATCGACGGCCAAACCCATCATCCCATCCCCGTTTGAAGGCATGTTTAGGAGGTCCTCTCTCCAAACAAATTTTAAATGTCACATCAGCAAAAACAGGTGCATAGCACCATCTAGGCATAGGCATAAACCAGGCACAACATACCAGAGACTGTAGTAGAAGGACTCCCAATAGACATTTCTCCAAAAAGGTTTACAGACTAAATTTTTTCCCAGGCAGCTTGCTAAAGGTTTAGCAGAAAATGGTACCTCCCATCGGCATACCAAAGAAAGTGCTATAGAAAATTTTCTTGTTATTCTATTATCTACTTGACTCACCTGATACAAACAAAAATAGTAAAATAAGTTTTTTTTTAGTATAAAGTTAGGAATAAAAATATATTATTTTGCCCTTTTCAATCTTTCAAAAACCAATTCGCGCTATTACAAAGAGCACATATGAGCTCAAACAACCCGTTTGGAGGGTTTGCGAAGTGAGCAAGCCTTGCACAAGGGTTATGTTTTGGGCAAACCATTTTGGCCAAATGATACACCTATTGGGTGAGTTTGAGGTCTATCTTGGTCAAGCAACCCTTGGTAGGGCCTCTTAGAGCAGCTTCAATAAACATTGGGTTATTTATCTTTTAGCCCCCATCAGTTTTGGTGAAACCTTAGATGTGTGCATTTATTCTTGAAATTCCGTCTAACACCCATTTTTGTGTAATGACTATTAAGTCAATGGGTATGACTATCGAAAAACATTACAATTTTTGAAATGTCTGAAATACTCTCACATGATGGGTACCAAACAGTAATTGCTAGAATATTGTGGGTGCCAAACTGTAAAATTTGTTAAAATTGAAAAGTTTTAAAAGGCAGACCACCTCCAACTCCAACAGCTCCACCTCTGAAACCACCTCCAGATCCACCACCTAGTCCACCTCCTCTACCACCACCCCCAACACCGCCGTCACCTCCAAGTCCTGCGTTACTACCAACTCCACCACTAGCTCCTTCACCAATTCTGGAACCACTACCTACACCACCCCCAACACCTCCAAATCCCCATCCTCCACTTTTGCCCAGTCCACCAACAACGCCTCCTCCTAAAGCCACCACTGCCTCCTTTGTAAAGCGGAATTCAGTAAATTAAGAGGAATTACAGCAAATTGATTGGGATCGGGCCAAACCATCTTGGTGAATTTCTTTATAGCAATCTAAGCCGATTACGAAGTCGATGAAGGCCACCACCACCCTTTTCTTTTTTGCAAAATGAATGTATTACTGTTGAGGTCTTCTGCATTCTTATTTTCCTTGATGGTGATATCAATGAATTTCTTTGCTTTAATGGAAAAAATAGAGGAATCTGAGGAGGTGAAATCACATGGTTATGTGGTGTCGTTTTTCCTCCGTTAGAGCTAAAAGAACTTAATATAGCAGGAAAAAAAAAAAAAGTAGTGAGAGTACACTGACCACCACTATCCTCCTCCTCAAACTCCTCTTTGTTGATGAAGGTCACCACCATTTTTTTCTTTTCAGCAAATCCACCTTCACCAGCCTGAACTATCAGCACAAAAGGTAACATCCAAACTCCCTATCTTCTTCTTCTTCTCTGCACAGACACCACACCCATCACCCTGCCACCACCACCGCCTTCACTCTTCTTCTCCATGCAACAAATACCTCATAATTTGTAAAACTCCCACTGTATGCAATTGAACCAACGCCTTACCCCATCTACCCCAATCTCAGCCAAAGACGACAACGAACTTCAAACTCATCCCCTCTTCTTCCTCTACTCTAACTCAACACACAACCACCACCCATCGATAATGGGAGAGAAATAAATATGCGGATTTAAGGGTGGGGGCTTTTAAAGGAGGAGAAAAATCTTAATTCGCTCCCTAATCATCTTGAGCTGAGATGAAATGGCAATTTGATAGCAGAGGAGGGCAAGCATCATTTTCCTTGTTGCTACTTTTTTCTTCACAGCTCTCAAGTACAATAGTGAAGAACTGGAGATTTGATTTTGTTGGTGTGGAGATTGAAATAATGCCGTTGTATTTTTGGGAGATAAGCAAATGAGAAAGAGATTAGGTGATGGTGGTGGGTTGTTGTTATGTGCACAACAAAACGAGAGATTTGACTTTCACTTACAGGTGGATGGTAATGGGTTGGGGACGACTGGCGGTTGCGGGGAGAGGAGAAATGCATAAATAATAGCTTAAAACCCTTCCCCAGCTCCACCTGCATATCCACCACTGCCTCCGCCACCAAACCCTCCACCACCAAATCTAGAACCACCATCTATTCCTCCCCCAAAACTCCCTCCATCATCAATTCTGAATCCTCCACCATTACTACTGAATCCTTCCCCACTTCCTAGTCCACCGCCAGCACCGCCACCAAAGCCACCACTGCCTCTACCTCCAAAGTCACCACCATTGTATTGGAACATCTTCTCCTCTTCATATCCACCCTTACTCAAGGGATTTCTTACACTTGTGTTGCATATGAGAACACTATGAACCAGAAAGAGAATCAACTTAATAGCCATGTTTAGAAGCCAAATTTTCCTATTTGGCACCCACAGTATTTAGCAATTACTGTTTGGTACCAATCACGTGTCAAAATTACTGTTTGGTACCAATCACGTGAGGGTATCTCAGACATTTCAAAAATTATCATGTTTTCCGGTAGTCAAACCCATTAACTTAATAGTCAATACACAAAATGGGTGTTAAGACGAAATTAAAAAAACAAATGGCACCCATCTAGGTTTTGCCTAAACTAGTGGGGGCTAAAAGGTAAATAACTCATAAACATTTATTTGGGTTTACCGAGAGACCTATTTACAAAACTCAAGCAATAAGCATTTTTTTTCAAACGCATAGGCTTGCGGATTAAAGCAAGCATTCACTGGCGCAAACCCTACGTAGAGCCCCTAAGTCTGAAATGGTTTGTGGGAGAATAGACTGTTTAAAAAAAGGCCAAAAATATATTTTTATTCCTAATTTTAAACTTATTATGATAAATTTTTTATTCTATTTTACATATCACGTGGTCCTAAGAAGATAATAGAATAATAAGAAAAAAATGCTAAAGCAACATTCTATAACTTTTTCTGGTATGCCTATTGTGGTTGCCATTTTTTTGGTAAACCCTTATCAACATGCCACATATGAAAAAAATATTTTATGAACAATAGTTTAGCAACCTTGATGAAGGCATGTCAATTGGAGATGCTCTTAGAAATAGACATACCAAAGAAAATAGGAAAAAAAGATCGTTAAACTATTATTTATATTATTTTTTCCGATATGGCATGTGGGTAGAGCTCTACCAAAAAATGGCAACCCCATAGGCATACCAAAGAAACTATGGAAAGTTTCTATACAAATTATTTCTATTATTTTAATATCTTTGTGTCCCACATGAATAAAATAAAAGCAGAGAAATAAGAAAAAATATTTTATAATTTATAAGTATAAAACTAGAAAAAATATCCTTCGCCGCCCTTTTAAATACACACAAACACATATATTCTCCAAAAACTATTCCGCGCTCTTACACTCTACGATGACTACCGAGGGTTTGCCTCAGTGAATGCGTGAATGCCTCTACTGTTCAACAACTTTATCTTTAAGAGAATAAATGCTTATTGGGTATTGAGTGAGTTTTGCCCTCCATCTTTGGTAAACTAACTTTGATAGTCATTGGTAGAGGCAAATGAATGCCTTTTGGAGATGTTCTTTAAGGTATGCCTATTGGAGATGCTCTAAAATAAGAAATTTTAATAATGTCAGTATTTGTAGGGCATTGTTGTCTGTCTATCTAAGCCAACAGCTTGTGTTCACCTTATGCTGGGAATCCACATCAAGGGATTATAGAAAAGAAATGATGTGGGAAGCACACTAGAATATAATATAATGACCTCATCATTACCTTTTCACCACCTATTGACCTAATCTTGCTGTCAGCCGCAGGGCTATTTACACGAAGAAATTCAGCTGACAAACTGAAGATACTACCATCTGCATATTGCACCTCCACCTGAAACAAGCAGACAATATTGATTTAAGAAATCTAATTAATGTGATTCTTAAAATAAAATTAACAGAACTTACTAATGTCAGGGTTGTATCACGAAAAGTAATTTTCTTTCGTTATGTATCAAAGACATTGAATACAAGCAGAGAGCAATAAGTAAAATGTCGAGAGTCTAGATTATATTCACTGAAGACACAACAAAGAAACAACTAAGTAATATACGTGTGATTGCATCCAGATAAATAACACATTATGTTGCTGACATCCAAATTTGGAAACACTGCCGAGTAGAACGAGATATGATTGGAGCAACCTATGGTTTTTGAAGCAATCAGGATATGAGCAAATTCAACATCTTTGCAAAATATTGAACCTGAGGAAGTGAGTATCTCAAGAAAATTGAGATTTGAGGAACCTACCATTCATAGCAAAAACTTTACCATCATTTTGAACAAGGATTAATATTGGTTGAAGGGTAATTTGTGTGAGGTTTGTGGGATAATTAGGATCCAGATTACCCAGAGACCTATGGTTAGAGTATAGTAGACAATTAGTCTCATAGTTTACGCGCATTTATCCAAATTTGGATGTATGATTGTTTTTAGGAAAGGCATTAATTCAGGTTTCGCGCTCGCAAAATTAGTGTCTAAGACCACACAATTGTGTAGGTTTGTTTCTCTTGCTCTCATAATTTTGTTAGGTCATTCTTTCTTTCATTCTTGTTATTGTTATCAGGAATCAATACTAAATAAAAATAAATAAATAACCATCACTCAACAAAACCTAAAAAACCCAATTACATCCAAATACTTTTCATCAAACCTAGAAGATTGAAAGACTAAAACATTTCACTAATCCTCAATAAATTTCACATCTTTGGAGATTGGGTTTATTCAATTTTCAATTATTTAGAGTATCCTGAAATGGGTATTCAAAATTTCATAATTTCTTCAAGTAAATAAGATAGGAAAACAAATGCAGAAATCTTACACTCTTAGGTGGGTGGAGAGAGAATTTGACTAGCCGCGGAGGTTGTACACTGCTGTGGATCCTTCGAACCGCTTTTTGCAGTGCATGCATTGAAAACCAAGTTCTCTCACAGAGAGAGAGAGAGCCAAACCACTCTTGATCAAGGAGAGACTGAGTAGTGGGAGGGAAGAAGAAGAAGAAGAGTGTTTTTGTAGCGTGGGGTGTTCTTATTGAAAATGAGCTGATGGGGTGTACTAAAAAATGAATTTCGGTGTGTGCCAAGGATAGCGATTTCGTTTTTAAAAAATACTTTGTAATTTCGGTAAGTTGATTTTAAGAAATATTTGTTTTACATTAAAAACAAATGTATAAGTTTTAGTTGTAATTTTGAAGTTATCAAAATAATTAAATTATCATGGATGCATGGACACACATACGGATATTGACACGCCGACTCGATAATTTCTCAAAATCAACACATCATACTATTTTTTTAATAAGTCGTACAAGCATAAACAATAATTTAATTAAGTGCATTCTTAAAGTGTCTTCATCTTTGTTGCAAGGAGAAAAAAAATCGAAAAAAAGATGTGCAAAGGTAGAGAAAAAAATGATATTCTGTTGGAATAAAAAAAATAAAGTAGAAAAAAATATAGGATAGAAAAAATAAATGAGAGAATAAGCAAGTGATAGAAGAAAAAAAAAACAAAGATTAAGAATAAGCATATACTATTTCTATGCTTTAGTGACACTTTGTCCTATTTATCTTGAATCTCAATTGAAATTGTCATTCACTTTAGATGGATCAATAACCGTTAAATTCAGTGATTACTTGCACACATCTAAAATAAAAAATAAAATGAAGTCGGTTGCCGAATCTTGACTATGTCCGGACCAAGTTTCAGGTATATCAAAGGTGTGTCAGACATGTTGACCACTTTGAATATGTGTCTAACATTTGCCGACATGTTGACCAGATGTCTAACGCGTGTTGAAAGCGTGCAAGTTTTTCGAAGAGTCTGTGCATCCTTGCATATTACATAAACAATACCATAAAACTCGTAATGTAAAAATTTAATATTAAATTAAGGTTATAATTAGTTAAAATGTACATAAACTATAGTATGTCCGTGTCGTTGGCATTTCACATGATTTTATTTTTGCTAAATATTTTGTACTGAACATCATCACTATCCGTTTTTCATTGTGAATAAGTATTGAAATGTAAGTCTATTATAAGGTAAAAATATATGTTATAAATTTTAAAATTATACTCGGTCAAAATTGAACCAGTCGGGGCAAAAATTTGAACGTTTAGAATAAGTTCTCCCCCAATTTTTGAATTCACCAAAACATGAAATTTAGCGTTTTTGTTTAAATGTGCATTAAAATGCCCAACTCATTTTTCTGATATGATCAATCCGTCTCATTGCTTTGAAAATATCAAAGACATGAAGTACGTTATATGTTTTCTTAATTATAAAATATATATTTATAAAATTTTAACACTTGTATTGATTAATGATTTTGTTGGAAATATCTTCAAAAATGCATTTCAACGATACTAAGTTTACCAAAATTCGACAGCGATGTAGTTATTTATGATAAATTTTCATTTTGCTAAAAAAAACACAATATTTTCTCTCTGCCACTTGTACATTCTATAAATTTTTTTCATTATTTTTGCCTTTCTACCTATTTTAAATTTACAAATATGTCATCATAAGGAAATGAATCTCAATCCTCAAAATTCAACTTTCAATCCTAACCATATTTTGTCTCTGATGATTTTGATTTAACTTTGCTTCAGTCAGTAATAAATAGTAAAACACTGCTATGAATTCTATACATTCCTTGGTGTGTACATAGCGTGTGTTCTACTTCCATTAAGGATGATGAAGATTTGTGGATAAAAAGATATATTTGATGATTTGTCTCATCATCCGCCTCGCAAATGAAGCAATAAAACTGAGTAAAGGAGTAGCTTGAGCTGGAGAATGGAAGTGGGTATGTCTCTAAACGCACTAGTTCAACTTCCTTTGTCGACGTCAAGAAGAAACAATGGAGGAGGAGGAGATTTACTTTTCAAGCACTCTCCTTTTTTCTCCACTCCAGTGGTTGGGGAAAAGCAGAAGCATAAACAGCAGAAAAGTAGCAGTGTTTTGGTGATTGAAGCTAAGCAGAAAAGAGGGATGCAAGCTCGTCAGTTCAAGAAGACACAGATGCCTGCCTTGCCCAAGCTTGAAGATGATGGGAACCCCAAATTTGTCATCTTTATCAGGATGGCTAATGTAAGTTCTTTCCAGTCATCTTTTCCGTTCCTTGATTTGTTCATCTTTTCTGATAATGGGTATTTGAAATCATTGAGAATTTTACTTTAATTATGTTTTGATTGATTTCAGTATAATGGGGGTGTGATAAATGTATGTAATTATTGAATTAGGGTGAGAAAATTTCTTCATAGTGTGATATCATAGATGGACTTGAGCTTATGTTTAGGTCGGGTTGTTTTTCAACAATATGACATTTTAATCATGTGATTGCACTTCACTGTTTATTTGATGCTACATATGTAAATTAAAGGTTCTTATAATGTTCATTAATGATGCTTAAATATGCTTGTTCTGAATGCATCAATCAAAAGACCAGTTCTTCAATACCATGTGTTAGTTCTTTCCGAGTGTTTCATCCTCATTACATATTTGTTGATTACAATTTAGTTTAATAATGTGATTTGGATGATTATCAATTATGCTTCGTTAGAAATTGGATGTTGTTAAAACGTGTTTCAATTAGTAGGTAACAAAAGTGCATTGGACATGCTAGTGTATCAAGCCTATAAGGATCAATGTCTCGGCTGTCTCTTATCAATGATTCAGTGACACATCAATACACCATTCTCCTGCATTCATTGAGTAGCTTGTGCTAATGCTCGCCTACTTTATTCCATAGCAATATTTGCAATATGATCACTATATAATACACAATTATTTGGTAATGTCTTGGTGTTTGAACAGGTTTACCTTTGGTACCCATTTAGTCTTATTACCGGTGGGACAACTGCAAAGATTATGGTTGCTGCCAAAGATAATTTTCTTGGAAAATATATATACAAAGACACACTTTCAAGGAATATTGCTGCTGTGATTTACAAAGTAAGGCTGTTACTGCCTCGTGCTTTTATTCTTTATTTTTCCATCTTTCTTCAATCCATCTCAGTTCTGATGTTATGTTGTTATGTGATGCAAACAGGATGAGAAGGAGATACAGAAGACTGCACTTAGGCAGCATCGAGTACTGAGGACTTGTACGGAATTTAGATATGGCTACAAGCTTGTTGTAATGTCTCTGTCTTTTGTTTTTATTCCTTGTAGTTTCCCATCAGTAGCTCAAACAAGTGGAAGGTCTTTCAAGCATCTAACATCTTTGCTGTATACTCAGGAAGGCACCAACTTGAGAGCTGCACTCTCTACATCAGATGTTGTCGAGGTGAGCCAAATTTCTTCTTTCATTTCAGAATTATTTCTCCATCAGACTGTTTGTACTGCAGTGTTTTGTCAGGTGAAACTAAGTTCATTAACAGTAGACACAGATGGAAGTGCCTAACTATTTAGGATATATAAAAAAATGTTATCGAATAAGTGTGGTCAAATATGCTTCACTGGTTCTTTGTGGATCCAAAACTGGAAGATAGTGTATTAACTTAATTTTACTAAAGAGAACAGAGAGTAGACTGAATTTATTTATTATTATTATAATTTTTTTTAATGAGCAAGACAAAGATTTTCCATTAGAACGAGACTCCCCCAAAGTGTGAGTGAGGAGCTCACTAATAAAAATAAAAATAAAAGTAAAAATATAATCTAAGATGCATCTAAAAGATGAGCCCAATTATGCAAACATTGTGAAATGAGAATTTGCTAAACAGTAATAACACCCCAGTACCCCCATGACCAAACAATGCCTTTGATGTTAATTACCACTTGCTCAACCTTGCTCTTTGTACCCTCGAATATACGAGCATTGCATTCTTTATAAAGCAACAAGTTCTGCGATAAGAGTTTCGTAACCATTTCCCCTTCGAAGAATAAATTGCCCTACCCCATTGCCTACTCTATTCAGCCATGTTGGAGGAGTTAGGAAGTTGGCCTCTACCATCCCACACAATTCTTTCCCATACTGCCATGGAGAAGGGACATGAGAAGAGATGCTCAATTGATTCAGGTTGAACCAAACAATGGTTATTAATGATCATTGACCCCGTTTTAGTGAGATTGTTGATGGTTAGTGTATGACAAGCGCCAATGTCCATATAAGGAAGTTTGCTAGCGGTGGGACCTGTTTGAGCCAGATGGGAGAAGCAGAGAAGTTAAACCCATTAGCAGTTGTCAATGCTTGATGCTGAGGTGGAGTCAGGATGTCAAAGAAGCTTTTCACCGTGTACTTTTTGGATTATCCCATAGCCAATTTATCGCAGTCAGGTTGGAGCTGCCCATCTTAAAGGTGTTCGAACTGAATTTCTTTCTCAACCTCTGAATCTCTGAATCCTCATCGTGGGTCAAGGTTCCATGTCGTTTCCCCATCATTTAATGATACAAAATTTGCAACTGACCCTTGTTTTCTTCTTGTTACATTATAGAGCTCAGGGAAAGATTTCAATGGTGCCAATCGAAATCATCCCAGAACCTTCATCCCATTAGACTTTGAATGAGATATTGAGCAAATTTGTGATTTAAGTTCATTGCTTGCCACATCCGTACGCACTTTCTACTAGTTTTGTGTACCACCCCCTAGTGTTTAGGCTACATTTTTCACTCACAATTTTGCGTCATGGTGATTCTTCTTCTACACCAAGCGCTAAATCCACTTGGCCAATAGAGCATGATTGAATTCATGGAGTATCTGAATTCCAGGCCCTCCCTCTGATTTTGCTTTACAAACTTCTGCCCATTCATTAGATGGTACTTTTTGTGTGCCGACGAGATTCCCCAGAAGAAATCCAGGAATATTTTCTCAATTTCACTGTTGAGGCTGGGGTGATTGTTATTGAATAAGAAATACGGTTCTGCTCGACAGATTGCTTTTAATCAATGTGACCCAACCTGCCTTATATATGTATTTAGTTTGCCAAAGTGCTAGACGAGTTCTGTTCATTCCACCACATGCTTCCATGCAACTTTATCTTTGTACTAAGCCAAGGGGCAGCCTAAGTACTTTGATGAAAGTGAAACCCTAAAATGAAGAAGTACTCATGCTGATGCAAAAATGATACTGTACTAATAGGGTAAAGAGTTGATTTAAGAACGTTCACTCTGAGGCCAGATACTACTTCAACCCAAAAGAGCGTGGAGCGAATGTGCTTGAGTTAGTTCTTCGACGGGTCACAAAATAAGATTATGTCATCTGCAAACTGTAATATGGGGATGGAAGTACCATTTGGCTTGACACGAAAACCAGTAATGTGATCATCATGCAAATGACGAAGGATAAGTACCATTCGGCTGAAGTCTTAATTGACAAAGGAAAAGTACAAATGACAGTTCTAGGCTTCTCAAGCCCCTTCTAACTGTATTTCGTAGATGACAGATGCATTAGGTGCGGGTTGCATCCTTATAAAAATATGTGTTCGTGTACACACATCCTCATGGAGCGCTAGGAGTTGCATCCTGTGAGAAATTACCCTCTATAACATATGGTGTACATAAAAATGTTGAAAGTAGAACTGCAATGCACTTCTGTTTCCTTAAGTTATTTACCTCGGATTGGATGTCTGGAATCTTACCAAGGTGTAGCTTATATAAACGAGAACCAAGGGATTGACCCAAAATGTCCCTGTTCTGTAATAAAACTGTATATCAAATAATGCCAGAATGTTATCCATAGACATTTTTGTATCTATGAGCTTTATGGGATGAATGCAGAACTCTAGATTTGTGGACCACAATCAAGGATTGTGATTTCGTCTTTCGAAGTAAATTTGGTCTTCTGATTTTAAGAAATATTTCATATTTCATTATATGTACAAAAAACGTAAAATTTTTGAGAATATGTCAAACATATATGAATATTCAAAAAAGTAAGATGCAACTAAATTAACTTAATAAATACATTAAATATATTAAATGAAGCCTAAGTACACACTTATCCGTTTAAATGTATTTTTCTTCATAATTTTTTGGATACATGAAAATATCGAAATTTAAAAAAAAATGATGAAATATTTCGGCCGAAAAAATTTAATTTGCTTCATCATTTTTGGGTTTTAGTTTACACAAAAATGCCAAAATTTACAGAAAAACACGAATTTTTTTGAAATAACTCGTCGAAATAATGTACTTTTTGTTTTCGATACTTTAAATTTCGAGATCTCAATAAACAAAATATTTTGCAAAATTTCTCGAAATCACAATACTTGACCTCAATCAACTGAAGTTAAAATTTCACGAAATCACAGTCCTTGACCACAATCAACTTCAGTTGTTCCACGGGCTCATAATTTCATTTTCTTTCTTAAAACAACATCTCAGATAATGGGAAGCTTAGAAAATTTGCAAACTTTGGGTTGTTTTGAAAAGAAAGAAAACTATAATGTGTAGAAAACAATGACAATAATGTGTATGGAAGAGGACAAAAGGGAAATTTTGAGATCGAGATGAAATTTTTGTTTAACCATGAAAAACTTAGAAACCAAGGTCATCTTCATCCTCAAGTGCTCTATTTTGTTTCTCTCTCTTGGAGAGTCTTTCCTCTCTCTTCAATTTCCACGAAATTTTCTTTCTTATTGCAAAAATAATGTACACAATAATGTGTAGAATGTGTGTTACTCTTTAGCTAACAGTTCCTAGGACCACAAGACTGATGATCCTGGACATAAGAGGGAAGGATCAATAATCGACACCATACAATTGTGAAATGTGAAACAAAAATTGCAAGAGAGAATAATAGCTAGGTTGGCAAACATAATTTGTGAATCGAATAACGTTGTGAAGGTAACATGTTCTTGGTTCTCTGTAATGGCCGAGTGCTGAGCCCTGACATTTTTTTATTTCATGGAATGTTTGACTCCATGAAAACTGCATATAATTTTTCGCCGTATATTTTCCCTGGTTGTCAAGAATAGGGTACCTTGGATAATTTCAGTTTAATTCATTTAGTATTGGAATCCCATTTTCAGCTTCCAACGCCCGATCAACTTAAAACTGTGCTCGACAAAGTAAAGGACTTCTTTGGGGATGCGAAAGAATCATTTGGGAAGCTGACAGATTTAAGTTCAACAAATGAGGAGTCTACAGAAGCATCTGCAGAAAAATCTAAGTAAGTTATATATAAAAGTATGTGATAGTAGTTTTCAAGATGCTTTATCTTTTTTGCCAACGGATACTAGCTCAGCTAGTAGATTGGTGGCGGATGATATTACAAGTCTAGGGTTTGAACCCTATCCAAGGCGTGTAATGGTTTCTAGATCCAATAAAATCCTGCTCACCTAAAAAAAAAATATGCTCATCTTTTTCACTGGTTACTCCCGGTATTGATGTAACTCAGCTGAGTGGGTTTTGTTGTTGCCTCTTAATCTAACTAGAGGTCTGCCTTTTTCAAATATAAGATGTTTTTAAGAAATTACCTCTAGCAAACTAGAATAGGCAAAAACAAATATCCCCCAAGTAGCCTTATACAAGGTTATTGATCTGATATTTACAAAACATGTAGGGTAAAAGGCTGAAGATGTTGGAGTGATTTTGATTGTTGGCAATGAACACCAACTGTGAGCTTGGAAAGCTTCACTTGGTAACCGAAGTACCATGACATAGCAAATATGTGCATAACAAAGATCAGCAGGATAAGGTTTTGTTTACAGTTCTCAGTTGATCAAACCATTTTACGATTTTGCTATGTTATTTTCCTTTATATAAAAGAGACTATTTGTAAAATTGTCCACCGTGCATACCGTGCCTCTGATATTTAACTCAATGACACATTTTACATTGCAAACAGTTATCTTCTACTTTTCGCAGCTGAACAGTTTTTCTTGACGATATAACCGTGTTGTTGCTTGTTGCGACTGTTGATGTGCATTGCACAAAATGTTATTAGGAAATAAGTGTACATATAAATTGAATAATTAGTTGACAACCAGCAGTACAAGGCTACAAGGCCAGCGTATATCAGCCAAAGCAAAAACAAAAAGAATCTCAATGCGATAATAGAGTCCACGACGGCACCAAATCTGAACAGACATTACAGCAAGAAGAACATTCATGCTTGGTCTCTTCCTAAAGGAAAAGTTATATTAGTTGGTAGCATGAGCATCTGAAAATTAAACAATTAGTCATAATGATTGCCTTGGGTTTGCATTAGATATGCAAAAGATTAAGTACATGAACAATGCCCTTAATTGACCTTGTGTAAGAGATGCTGTCTCCTGCATATGTATTCTATCTTTGTATTTGTCTAACTCTATTTTAAAGTAAATCCTTTTATGGTCAATGCCAATGATTAATGGTTGGCTTTGCTCAACTCCCATAAGAAATGCCCCTTGCTGCACAAGGCATTGCTCTGATAGTTTATAATTTTTTCATTTTTTTCTTCAAATAATTTGGCTACTCAAGGTGCCCGTCGGTATGTAGTTCTTCGTTTCATTTTGTTTTTTGGTATTTTTAGCTTGATGGTACATACTATTCTTTTCACCCTACTCTACTCTTGGAGATCCGGTACCTGCCATGTCTGGGTGTTTTTAGCACGGTGTCTTTGTTCTGATACCACTTTGTTATAGGTCAACTCAAAACCTTAGCTTGGGTGGCCTACAAAGGCTGTATACCCCAAGATCTCTCATTATCCTATTGATATTGAAACTAAATAAATAAATAAAATTGAATAAAATGAAATGTAATAAGAAGGCCCAGCAAAAGCCCATTAGGCCTACAATTTTAATGGATAAACACACCCCAATAATTTATCCCACAGCACCAAAACCATCAAAGCACTTCAAATGCAAAAACAGGCGTTCCTGGAAATCGTCAGCCTCCAAGGGCTGACTTCATATTAGATTACATCATGCATTACGTTTAAGTCAGTACAGATCATCACACACATCCGCGTCGCATCTCAAACTTGTTTTTCGATATTTAACAACCTAAATTTTACCATTTTACATAGCAATTCTGAATGGATATTATGTATAAATAAACAGATCTCATAGTAAATTGTGATAGTAATCTTCATCCTGGAATCAACCATATTAAATTGTCATTTACTCTAAAACCTCATACAACATTCGCGATTGGACTTTAGCCTCAGTAGTACATAATCTTATGCCCTAAAAAATACACACAAGAAGAGTTTTGCCTCCAAACACAAAGCTGGCCAACATACAAAGAGCCAAGAAAAATCCTTCCTTCTCAACTCAATCATTTTAATAAAACTCAATTAGTGTAGACTTTTGAAGCCAATGGATGGCTTTGTCAACTAAAACGACACTCGTTTTAATTTCTTCTTAATTTGTTAATCCTTTGTTTTTTACTTCTATAATGACTTTTTGTTAAATTACTACTTAATCCACTTTTAAAATCACTAAACCTTCCATGCTTATATGCAACTAAATGCTTTCACTACCAATCATGGATTCCCCTCTTAATTAAACAACATTTTCTTTTATAAACAGTGTTTGTATGAACTGGCAGAGCATCTTTTCTTAGTCCTAGCTATCAATTATTTGGTGCAACCCCTCTATTCCCTGACCACGAAATTTCTTATTTTTTTGTTGATTCTTTCGTATGATATATATATATATATACTTGGTCGCGTCTCATTTTGTTTAGGAGGTTGTAAAATGGGGAGGCAGCCTTGTTGTGATAAGATTGGATTGAAGAGAGGTCCATGGACTATTGAGGAAGATAACAAGCTCATGAGCTTTATTCTCAACAATGGCATTCATTGTTGGAGAATGGTACCTAAACTAGCAGGTGATGATCACATATTTCTATAGTTCTTGTACATTCAATTGGTTTTATTTCATTGCATAGCAGTTGACATGTTGTGTTTTGGTGTGGTTGTGAAGGTTTGTCAAGGTGTGGGAAGAGTTGTAGATTGAGATGGATTAATTATTTACGACCTGATCTTAAGAGAGGCGCGTTTTTAGAGAGCGAAGAGGATCAGATCATTGAACTCCATGGGCGTCTAGGTAACAGGTAATTAACTCCAAACTTGCAATGTTTTCAAGTACTCTTAATTAAGCTCATCATGCGTGTTCTGATAATATTAGGAATTTTTTTTTTTTTCCTTTTCTTTTCGCGGTAGGTGGTCCAAGATTGCAGCACATTTTCCAGGTCGTACAGACAATGAAATCAAGAACCACTGGAATACTCGAATCAAGAAGCGAATGAAGCAACTTGGCTTAGACCCTGTGAGTCATAAACCCATTGAACAAAATGAAAAACATGAACATTCTTTACATACCAATCAAGAACAAGAGAAGAAGGACTTGCTGGAAACGAAAGGGTCCTTGAGTGATACTGATCAACTAGAAGGTTTTCCAGTGGCACACAAGAAACAGGAAGAGTTTGATTTGAGTTCATCAGAACATGACACAATGGAACTTTTGCATGGTTATGAAATTATGTGGGGAAGCTTCAATAGTGAACCATTAATGGTGAACCCGAAGATCGATCCTTGTAATGACAGTAGCCCTTCATTTTCTTTGGATGACTCTCTCAACCCTTCTTCCATAGGTAAAAGCTCCTCCTCTATTCAAGAAAAGTCTCAACAATGGGTTCATCAAGTAGATTCTATTCTCTCATGGGATGGTTTTAATCACCTAGATGAATTTTTATCTTTCGAAAATCACCAATTGAATCTGTAGATGTAAGAACATAGTTCTTCTTGGGATTAAAATTTCAAGTTCTTGTCAATAGTATGACTTTTTCCATTTTCCATATTTGAAAGGCTCAATCAGAGGAAGGGCAATGGGCTTGCCAAAAGACCTATACAATAAGTGTAATTTTAGAATGATAATTGTTTATGAATGTTCATGTTCTTGATTTTAATGATAAGGTTCGGGGATCTTCAAAACCCAAGCTCGCCTTTCAAAAAAAAAAAAGTTTTGTTAACAAGCTAAACAATTTAGAGTGCCGTCGTGGAAATTCTTACAGAGGTATCTGTTTTAGTTGAATAAGATGTGACCTCCCTCGTAAGTGCCTTCGTTTCAAAGCATAACCATGGGGGAATGCTTATCCGAGCTAGAAGCATCATTTCAAACTTCAAATATATCAATTATAAACTTTTGACTTCGCAAAATAAACACCACCTAAATGTAAATAGTCATCATAATTATCCATTATTAAACTTGGTTTTGACAATGAATGTAAATATTCTTTGTGAAAATCCATAGAAAATTTGATTTAATTTGGATAGGGGTGGAACTGGAAGTGGAGTTCATTATCCAACCCAAACCCTACTTTATTTATGTACATATAAAATCATGTTGAGAAAGGAATCCAATCAAAACACCCACACTTTATTTCTAATTTATTTTGTATTATATTGCTTTTGGGCTGTACTTTAAAATCAATATATATATATATATACCCACATCTTATTTTATTATAGATATCTTGTTGGGTACATTCAGAACAAGAAATATTCCAAGTTTGTGATATTTTTTTATAGGGATTATTAAATATCCACCATTTATTGTGTAAGACTTTTGAATGACATAGCTAAGAATAAAATCAAGTGTTGATTGTAATCTAAATTCATTGGTTTAGAGTGCAATAAACAATCGGAGCTATCATTCGTTAGTACACAATTAGTCATCATCATGGCTGAAAAAAATATAGCAGTGGGGGAGCTGGGATTTTTGTTTCGGCGAGAAATGGGAATTATATCATCAATGACACGACTAATATAGGTTTTCGAGAGGTCGCGGTTTCTTCTTCATCTTCTTTAAAGTCTCGCAAGGATTTAAACACTTACTACAACATTATCTAGATGAGCACTACTACGGTACCAAGCACCTGGACCAGTGCACCGTAGAATTAGGGTATCTAGATATTGAGTCAGAAGAAATCATTCAGAATTTTTCAGAATTCGTCAATCATGATGCCTCGAGTCGAATCATTAGACAATCATGATTTCTTCACCAAATTGGACTTCAAAGTTTTCTATAAGCTACACATTTCATCTGCGTTTACATGTTTAGCCTGCGGGGGAGTGTTAGAATATATAGGACTTGCACTCAACATAACCGAGCCTAAGTCTAAGATTGATTCACCTCTACAATAAGAAAAGTACAAGAAGAGGAAAGTTACAATAAGAAAGCCAAAATACGACACAATTAGAATATCTTGTATAGGAAGTTTTAAGTTTCATATTTCTATTAGGTTATGTCAAAGTTAGCTCCATATAAATTTGTATCCAATCAAGAAATAAATTATTAATAATACAATTTTCCGATTATTTTCTCTACAGACCATCATAATTACTTTTTTTTTTTTACTGATAAGCATTGGCAATTAGTGAATCAAATAAACAGAAGGATAGGTAAGACGTAAGAGACAAGTTGAAGCTGCTTCACGGCAATGGTATCAGCAGTCAATACAAGAGTCCATCAAGAATGATTAAAAACTGGACTCTCATATGCCTTCTAATTAAGCAGCATCATTGAGTCGATGAGTTAATCCACTTTGATCAATACAATAACTCTCCATTAGTGGTGGATTAGGGTCCATCAACCACTCATCATAATCCACCCCACAGCATGCTTAAAATGAGTTGGATCTCAACAACCAAATATGACCCACAACTCTCTCTTTTGTTTCTTTTTTTCTCGAGCCTTTTGAAGTTTTTAATTGACCTACTGCAACTAGTGTCTGTCATTGCTTCTTCAATCCACCAAGAACATACAGCATGAAAGGATGATCAAGTCATACATCACATTATTCATAGTTTGCATACTGTTCTTATGTTGAAGAATCTAAACAACAAATGTTCAAGACATTTTACATAAATATGAACACTTTTTACATTTTATATACAATGTGATACATCGCGAAACAAAAAGTCCAGCAGCGTGGCGTAATACTCCAGAGCTTGGGGTATTTGGCTCAACAAGTCCTAATTTGGCAAAAACAACCATAGAATGGTAATCAGGCACAGGAAGTGCTTGCTAGTCTAGTTAATGATACTTAAAGCCCAACCTAATCTATTTCCAAATAAGATCGACAAAATCCTGTCAAGTGTAAAGAACTGATGATTGGAAGAATGGTTACGATCATCTGACCCATGGCTTGCTAATCCAGTTAAAGATACATAGCATTGTTCATTTTATTAGACCACACTACAATAAAATTTTAGTTAACAACATCATTTCATTTGTCCTGCAACAACATTTAGGATCACGCGAAAAACATTAGAGATAAAATACTCACTTTCGTAACTCTTCCCTGAAGCTTTTCCAATTCAGCTTCTGCATTCAATGCTAGCTCCGCGCGGAGCTGTAAATAAACAGAGCGCCATGGTGTTTGTTTACAACTTCAACACCACATTCAGCTAGCCTGGGATCATTCTCACCCAGAATCTGCAAGAGTTTGCATCTGATCGATGTTAAGATCTTCAACCTCCTATTGGACCAAAATTGCTATAAATATTTTGATGACATTAGATTAGTGGTGAAAGCAAATCTCAAAGTGCATTTCCATTCAGTAATCACTTTAGTCATAGAAACCAGGTTTCAACGATACAGCATATATTCAAGAGGAAGTGTATATTAAAGTCAGTTTTTCGCGAAAATATGCCCACCCCTACTCGAGACGACCTTGGCCAAAACTTGTATCACAAAGTATCCAGAGTCATAAAGTCTGAAGTGGTATATTTTCTAGGGCCTAAACTCAAAACTTCCCTAAAAGCTTAACTCCAAGTAATACTAAGGGGCAAAGAGTTTTCACAGTAAACATAAGAGGCTGGAACCAAAGGGAATCAGCACTCAGGAAGCTTTACTGAAGGAGATCATTTTGGCACATTCTCCATGATCCTGACCACTAGAATGGCATTTTTCTGGCCAAATAGGTAGTCTAGATTGGAAAAGATGAACTCTTATGAGTTATGAGGATCTTACTGATGTTCCATGCTCTTGGAAGACACTTTTTTTTTTTTTTTGGAAGGCCTCTTGGAATACTAGTAATATAGAAAATCAATTTTTATCAATAAACTAAACTTTACAACTGATGGATATTCAGAAACCATTATTGATTCTTTGGGGCTGTTCTCAGCTGCTCGAGGAAGGCGTGGCGCTTCCACAATTCTTCAGTAATGAACGGCATAAATGGATGAAGCAACCACAAGCCACTGTCAAGACAAATCCATAAAGTATCGCATGCATCTCTCGGTGAAGAGTCAAAATTTGGATCATTTCCAGCAAAGTATGGTTTAACCACTTCAACGAATATATCACACAATTGGAACTGCCACCGTGAATATACTGTAATGGTCGGATCTGAGAACTGGTTTGGGTCAAGAGAAGACACGGTTTTCAATTGTACAAGTATTAGAGTATGACACGTGTCGTTGGAACTCCACATAATTTTATTTTTGCCAAATATTTTGTACTGAACACCTCCGTCACTATCCTTATTTTCACTCTTAATCAGTATTGAAGTGTAAGCCTATTCTAAGATAAAAATATATATTATAAATTTTTAGGGTTAAACTCATTTAAATTTTAATACTTAGGGTAAAATATAAACGTCAAGAATGAATTCTCCCACAATCTTTGAATTCGCCAAAACATGAAGTTTAAGAGTTTTGTTTAAATGTGCATTAAGATGTTCGACTCATTTTTTTTCTAGTATGATCGTCATGTCTCATTGCTTTGAGAAATATTAAAGATGTGAAATATATTATATGTTTTCTAATTATAAAATATATATTTTTAAAATTTTAGCGCTTGTATTGATTTTGTTGAAAAGATCTTCAAAAATGCATTTTAACGATACTAAGTTTTTTAAAATCCGACAACGATGTAGATAGTTATGATAATTTTCATTTTGCTAAAAGGAAAATATAATATTTTCTCTCTCTGACACATGTACATTTCACCAACTTTTTAAAAAGTTTTTTATTATTTTTGCCTTTTTACATATTTTACATTTACTAATATGTCATCATACAAAATGAATCTCAACCCTCAAATTCAATACATTTTCCAATTTTTAATCATAACCATCTTTTATCTCTAATGCTTATGATTTAATTTTGTCCCAGTCAGTAGTGAATAGTAAAACATATCTGAATTGTAAGATAGATGTTAAATTGTCAACTTGTTTAAAAGCTTAAGTTAATAGAGATGACATATCTAATATATATCAATGTCATAATGGGAGTGGACTTCTAATCTCAATAAGTATCTAATAGAACAACATGCAATTCGAAGACCAAGTTATATATAATGTAACGAGATCTATTGTGTCTTCAATCAACAATAACAACTGATGATACATCAAAATAAACCAATCATTATGGCCATACACATGGCATAGAGATTCATCACGACGATATAGCGTCCAACCTATTGGGATGGCTCATAAAACTCGTGAAGAATAAAGTAAATCACAGAAGCCCAAACAAGGTTCACCAATGAGAAGACGTAAACAGGGCCTGAATCCAAACCCGAACGAATCAGAATCTGAATCCAGGCCCGACACTACAACTTTCATAAAAAAAAAAAAATGTTGTACCAAAAAAGAGTCGTGGAGGGAGTTACGCTTCCACGAACGCATCTCCATTAAGGAGGAGACTGTTACAAGAAACATTTCCTTCCGTTGCACTTTACATATTCAAGTCACGCAGAGAGTTAACTGTGACCATTATAAAAGGTAAAAGAAACGTTCGACACATGAATGCAACTTTAACTAAGTTTTATCCAGATTTACTTCTTTTTTCTAACATAGTGCCTTTTACCTTAGATTGTCATAGTGCCCTTCGACCACAAAAAAAATGGTCTTTGACAATCTAACAAATGTTTTACAAGTCAAATTCACATGAGAACACATCAACACCAATGCAATCTTTAAAAAAACAAAAAAAAAATCAAACAATGCAATGCAATGAAGACATGTAAAGTTCACGCATGAATTGTCTTTGGGCCCCAATTTCTGAATGGCTGAAACCAAGCACAGCCCATTGTGCACTTAGTTAGAGCCTAATCTGCTGGCTTAATTTTAATTTTGATTACCAAATCACTGGATGTACTCTAAATCTTATGATCAGTACTATCCTGGTCTAAAAGATAATGTATCATGATGCATTGTATAGTCATCTTGCCACAATGCCATTTCTTGCTATGGTAAAGGAACTTGTCTAGAAAGCCACGCAAGGCACGCGTTAGGCTAGGCCCAATACCTTCGTCATCATCCTAGAAATGTTAATAATGCCCGACACTGTCTAGATTTTTTGATGGTAATTAAAGATAGATTTCTTTTGTTAAGTTGATGGTCTACATCAATATCTCAAAGCAGCAAAGCAACCCCCAATGGACCATAGAGTGTTCATGTCAAAACAATAGTACCAAATTACATGACCCGTAATAATCGGAAACACACCTTGATCGTGACCAATTTATTTAGGATAATCATTTCTCAATTGATGACGTCTTCACACCGACTCTAATATGGTATAGGATGCAAACTCTCTATTTCTCAAGAAATTGACCTTTACCCCAACTCATGCTTACAAATCTCGTTATTATTAGAGTTTGACATGTAAAATAGATGTTAGGCTGTTAAATACCACTTTTTAATTGTCAAAGATATTTTGATGTTTAAGTCAATAACTTTGTTTGAAGTAGGGGTGGGCCGAACTCATCCCACTCCGATTTTTTGGGTCATTTTGAGATTAATCAAACTCATCACGATCCCGTCTCGATCGAGAGTGAGATAGAATCAGGATGAAGATTTTCAATTTCGCCCATCCCGTTTCGTTCCGAATTTATTTATTTAATAATAATAATTATTATTAATTTTAATTAAAATACTCTTTTAAATTAAAGTTTAGGATGTGTTGAAATAAAATTAATGTAAGATGAAATTCTATATGAAATTTAAATGAATTAAATCATTAATTCTAAATGAAATTTAATATTTATTTGTCTTCCAATTTTTTTAATATTTATTTATTTAATATCAATTATTATTTATGACGTAAGTTATATGTATATACATTTGATATTATTGGTGTGTGAGTAATGTTGGATAAAACTTTTTATTTTATTTTTTATTTGAGGATTATTTAGTACGTGTTCATCTCGTCCCGATCCCGTTTGAGATGGGACGAGGCCGGGATGAGGTCTATCCCGTCCCGTTCCGTCCTGATCCCGAATGAACGGGATGAGATAGGGGTTCATCTCGTCTCATCCCGTCCCGTGCTGTCAGGACTCAAGGTCAGAGGCCATCCTAATGGTCTCAAAACTCAATGTCTAATGGTCTCAAAACTCAATGTTCCCTTTTGAAAAGTGCCCAAATGCTTAGCATCTATATTATAGGGGGAAGGTTTGAGCTCTTGACTGTGAGGACGTGTTGCCTCCATTGCATAGTCGGGCCAGACTGTACCGCTAGCATTTTTATTATTTTCTTTGCATTGCTTTTCAACTTCAAACTTGTATTTTCTTCGATCGATAGCATCGAACTAGTCTTGAGCAACGTCCTTCCGAACGTTCCTCCCCATTGTAACCTATTGAATGTGAATGAGAGCTTTTACTGACTATTGTGCATTGTTATATTGTCTACAGATTGATATTGTGCATTCTCAAGTTAATATTTGTGCCCGTCAAAGTAACTACTCATAGGCTTACTAGTGGATTGGATAACTAGTGCCGCACGGATTACTAGTCCGTGACAGTTGGTATCAGAGCTAGAGCTTGTTGAATGCAAACCAGGATGCAGGAAATAAATGAGGGACTTAGCGCTATGGAGGAACGACAGACCAGTCGAATGCATAGACTGGAAAGCAGAATGGACCAGTTGAACACTTTGGGAGAACAGATTAGTCGGTTGGATGGACTCTTTTCACTGGCAGACAGAGTGGATTCGCTAGCTGAGCATGTTGATAACTTAGAGGGAAGAACAGTCGCAATGGAAGAATCGCCTCACCCCACAGCTCAGGTGATGAGTGACTTCCAATTACAGTTGGAGGACTTATTTGCAAGGGTTGGCTTGCTCACTAAGGCCACAGGGACGACCGATCACCCTAGGATGAAAGTACCCGAGCCAAAGTCATATGCTGGGGCACGAGATGGGAAGGAGTTAGAGAACTTCTTGTTTGATCTGGAGCAGTATTTTCGCGCGGTGAACCCCGAATCTGAAGAAGCCAAGATTACCATGGCGACCATGTACTTAGCAGGTGATGCAAAGCTATGGTGGAGAACCAAATATGCAGATATGGAAGAAGGTCGCATCCTTATTAGAACTTGGGCAGACCTCAAGAAGGAACTCAGAAATCAATTCTTGCCTGAGAACACTGATTTCTTAGCAAGGAGGAAGCTCCACACCATCAAACAGACAGGCAATATTCGAGACTATGTCCGACAATTCTCAACTTGCTTGCTAGATATTCGAGACATGTCTGAGAATGACAAAGTTTTCTGTTTCATGGAACAAGCTCATCCGCTTCTACAAGCAAAATTGCAAAGGCAGAAGGTGACAGATATTACAAGTGCAATTGCGGCAGCAGAAAGGTTTGGTGATTATATGCCCATGACTGGATCCACTTCGCTCAATCACTCCACAGCTAGAACTGGCAGTACCAATTCAAGCTCAGGGTCGAATGCTCGCTCACCTCACCAAAATTGGGGAAACTCAAGTCAGAACCGAGGAAACTATAATTCCCGGCTGTCCAACCAGAATTGGAGTTTCAACAAAAATTGGAATGCCAGCTCCAGCAACTCAAATTATAACAACAAAGGAGGGCAAAACTACTCTGGACAGTGGAGACCATCTGCCCCTGCCCCATGCATTCTTTGCAATAGTAGAGATCACCCAACAGGCAAATGTCCATCCAAACCAGCTCTACACTCATTAATGTCCTTGCTTCAAGCAGAACCTTCTAACCAGACCGCATCGAGCTCGAACCCCACCAACAGTGAGACCTCCCAAATGGGAGCTCTACGCAAGCTCAATGCCGTCAAAGGAGAAATGTATGAGCATCCACACAAGAAGGCTTTACAATACATCGACATCACTATCAATGGGTTCCCTTCCCAAGCATTGTTGGATTCCGGAGCGACAGACAATTTTATTGCCCCAGATGAAGCTAGACGTGTGGGTCTGAACTTAGAAGGAGATGTGGGTAAGTTGAAAGCTGTCAACTCTGAGGCAATCTCTATCAAGGGTATGGCTAGAGCTGTGCCACTACAGGTCGGTCCATGGGAAGGAAGATCAAACTTCTTGGCCGTTCCACTTGATGATTTTAAGGTGATTCTTGGCCAAGAATTCTTCCGAGGAGCTGCAGCAGGACCATTACCTTTCATGGACTCCTTGGGGTTTTTCGGACCCAGACTACGCATTGTCCCAACCTCAATTCGACCAACAACTCATGATAGAATATTGACGGCGCTCCAAGTCAAGAGGGGCTTGGCCAAAGGAGAAGATACATACTTAGCTGTGGCGAAGCTAGAGATGGAAGATGATACTAGCAAAATCCCTGAGGAAATTGCCCAAGTTATTGCTGATTTCAGCGAAGTGATGCCGAATGAATTGCCAAAGAATCTACCTCCCAGAAGGCTCATTGATCACGAAATTGAGTTAGTCCCTGGAGCCAAGCCACCTGCACGTAGTCCATATCGCATGAGCCCTCCAGAGCTGACTGAATTGAGAACACAACTAGATGGCTTGTTGGAGTCGGGATTCATTCGGCCCTCTAAAGCACCTTATGGAGCACCTGTTCTTTTTCAGCGGAAACATGATGGCAGTCTTCGCCTTTGTGTTGATTATAGAGCCTTGAACAAAGTCACTATAAAGAACAAGTATCCGCTGCCGCTCATTGCAGATTTATTCGACCAACTTGGATCCGCCAGATACTTCACAAAACTCGACTTGAGATCAGGTTACCATCAGGTCCGCATTGCTGCTGGTGATGAACCCAAAACTGCTTGTTCTACTAGATATGGGTCTTATGAGTTCCTAGTAATGCCCTTTGGCTTGACCAATGCTCCAGCTACATTTTGCACCCTTATGAATGGTCTGTTTCGTCACCTTCTGGACAAGTCTGTAGTTGTCTATCTTGACGACATTGTGGTTTATAGTGGGACTATAGAAGAACACCTACATCATTTGCGAGAAGTGTTCCAAATCCTTAGGGATAATCATCTCTTTGTCAAGAAGGAAAAGTGCTCATTCGGCCAGACCCAGATCAATTTCTTGGGTCATGTTATTGGGAATGGCAAGATTCGGATGGACATGGAGAAAGTCAAGGCAATCCATGATTGGAACTCTCCCAAGAACGTATCTCAACTACGTTCTTTCCTTGGACTTGCAAACTATTATCGTCGCTTCATAAGGGACTACTCTAAAAGAGCTGTTGCCCTAACAAATTTGTTGAAGCACGACCGAACATGGGAATGGGATAGGCAGTGTGAAGCTTCATTCCAAGACTTGAAATCGGCCGTGGTGAAAGATCCAGTATTGGCCTTGCCAGACATCACTAAGCCCTTTGAAGTACAAACAGATGCATCTGATTATGCCTTAGGGGGAGTTTTACTTCAAGATGGTCACCCGGTAGCATATGAGAGTCGAAAGTTGAATGATACAGAGTCTCGTTACTCAGCTCAGGAAAAGGAATTGCTAGCCATTGTACATTGTTTACGGGTGTGGAGACACTACCTCTTGGGATCTCAAGTTCTTGTTAAAACGGATAATGCTGCGGCAAGCCATTTTCTTACTCAGAAGATGCTCACCTCCAAGCAATCTCGATGGCAGGAAAAATTAGCAGAATTTGACTTAGTATTGGAATACAAGCCAGGGCGCACTAACAATGTAGCTGATGCACTCAGTAGAAGGGCGGACCTTGCAGTGCTAACCCATACCGGTCCGAGCCACACCATCTTGGAGAAGATCAAAGTCGGTCTACAGACCGATCCACAAGCGAAGGCGATTACAGAGTTGATCAAGCAGGGCAAAACTCGACGGTTCTGGATAAAAGATGGAGCAATACTCACCACTGGTAATCGCCTCTATGTTCCGAGAGCTTCTGGTCTGAGGAAAGAACTTTTGAGAGAATGCCATGACACCCATTGGGCGGGACATCCAGGTTGGAGACGAACACTTGCATTGCTAGAGAGGGGGTACTATTGGCCACAGATACAGGAAGATGTAATGGCCTATGTTCGAACCTGCCTTATTTGCCAGCAAGATAAGGTTGAAAGAGATCGACCAGTAGGCTTACTCGAGCCTCTGCCTGTTCCAACTCGCCCTTGGGAAAGTGTTTCTATGGACTTCATTACGGGGTTACCGAAAGTGGAGGATTTCAGAAGTATCCTTGTAGTTGTCGACCGATTCTCAAAATATGTGACATTTGTGCCAACCGGACTGACTTGCACAGCCGAAGATACGGCGCAATTGTTCCTCAAGCATGTCGTTAAGTATTGGGGACTGCCCGAAAACATTGTTAGCGACCGTGATGCTCGCTTCACAGGAAAGTTCTGGAAGGAGTTGTTCAAGCTCTTGGGATCCAAACTTAATATGTCAACAAGCCAACATCCCCAATCCGACGGACAGACTGAGCGCTTTAACTCTATGCTTGAAGAATATCTTCGCCATTTTGTAAGTGCAAACCAGAAAAATTGGGTGGGACTACTTGATGTTGCACAATTCTGTTTCAACTTACAAAAGAGCTCAGCTACTCACTCCAGCCCCTTTCAGTTAGTCACCGGTCAGCAACCATTGACACCACATACCGTGCTAACCGGATACCAAGGACCCAGCCCCAGAGCTCTTGAATTTGTCAAAGCCTGGCAGAAAAACATTGAAGTTGCTCGAGCCTATCTTGAGAAAGCCTCCCGTCACATGAAGAAATGGGCGGACAAGAAGCGACGAATCGATCCTTTTAAAGTCGGGGACTTGGTTTTGGTGAAGTTAGATATGTTCAACAAGTATAAACGGACGGCTAGAGCACACAACAATTTGTTTCGCAAGTATGAGGGACCGGTACAGATTATTGAGAGAGTTGGCAAAGTCTCCTACCGCGTCAAGTTACCACATTGGCTCCGCTTCACCCATCCTGTCTTCCATGCAAGTAACTTGAAGTCCTACCATGCCAATGCCGCTGATCCCACAAGAAATGTCTCTACCCGAGCATTGCCTAAACATCCTACTAAGCCAGATCGAGAAGTGGAAGAAATCTTAGCTGACCGTCTCATCAACAACACAGGCCCGGATAGAGAGTATTTGGTCAAGTGGCAGGATGAACCTCCTTCAGAAATTAGTTGGGAGCCAGTCGAGCATCTACTGCCATACCTCTCAAAGCTGGAAGAGTACTTGGAAAAGTTCGCTACGAGGGCGTCAGCGAATTGAGTGTGGGAGAGTGTCAGGACTCAAGGTCAGAGGCCATCCTAATGGTCTCAAAACTCAATGTCTAATGGTCTCAAAACTCAATGTTCCCTTTTGAAAAGTGCCCAAATGCTTAGCATCTATATTATAGGGGAAGGTTTGAGCTCTTGACTGTGAGGACGTGTTGCCTCCATTGCATAGTCGGGCCAGACTGTACCGCTAGCATTTTTATTATTTTCTTTGCATTGCTTTTCAACTTCAAACTTGTATTTTCTTCGATCGATAGCATCGAACTAGTCTTGAGCAACGTCCTTCCGAACGTTCCTCCCCATTGTAACCTATTGAATGTGAATGAGAGCTTTTACTGACTATTGTGCATTGTTATATTGTCTACAGATTGATATTGTGCATTCTCAAGTTAATATTTGTGTCCGTCAAAGTAACTACTCATAGGCTTACTAGTGGATTGGATAACTAGTGCCGCACGGATTACTAGTCCGTGACACGTGCCCACCCCTAGTTTGAAAAAGAAAGTAAATCTGGACAAAACTCAGTTAAAATTGCATACATTTGTCGAATGTTCTTTTTACCTTTTATAATAGTTACAGTTAATTCTCTTCGTGACTTAAACATATGAGGCACAACAGAATGAGACATTTTTCGTAACAGCCTCATCCTTTATGAAGATGCGTCCGTGGAGACGTAATTCCCTCCACGACTCTTTTCTCATGCAACGTTTATTTTTTTATTAGAGAACTCGTTCGGGCCTGAATTTATGCTTTATTTACATCTTCCTTTAATGGCCCTTGTTTGGGCATCTGTGATCGTTTTTGCTTTCTTGAGTTTTATGACTTGACACAGCATACGAGATGTCAAATTCTCGTGATGGATATTTCCTAATGGATATTTCCTATTACATGTATGAATGACTGTAATAAGTGTCTAGTGTCTATCTTGATATATCATTACCAATCAAACACATAGCTAATTTTTTGAAGAAAACAATTAATTATAGGCCTTTCGTATATGGTTTTGATAGAAGAATCTCTACACCATGTTGCAGGCGACATGAAGAATCACAAAATGCTCCCCCAACCAAACGAATGGGGGTCTAAATTCTAAAGTGACCAACTTTAACACTGAATTTCTAGGGGAGTCATGATCAGTATACTTAATTATATCGCGAACGGCTCAATTTTGACACCGACATGCTCATTTAACTAACAAAATTAGGTCTAATCATGATCAGGTGTACAGAATTCAAACCCAAAAAGTTAATGGAAAGAAAAGATTGAAAACAGGAAAAACAGGGCTTGTGATAAGTTTAGCTGAAAGAGGAAGAAGAACACTCATCACTTACAGTGAAAAAGCTTTAGCTTTTTTTTTTTCATTTTTTTTAAAGGTTTTTTTAATAAAGAGAGATTCCTTAATGAAGTTTCCAGGCAAGAATATAATTAACATCAAATTATACAGAGGGATCGATTGACTTTGGCAGCAATTTGATATTACTGCTCAGCCCCATTCCGATATGGACCATCCTATGCCGCAAACCTATGGAAAGGGAGATGAGATATTCGAATAAGTCGCTATATGTTGTAATAAATCAGTAAAATTAAAATTGATTGCAGCACAAACCAATTGATATTGTAATCGAATTTGCAAGTTGATTCAAATTTTATGAAAATGCTAGAAAATCAGGTTTTACGACCAAGGTAACTTAGTGTAATTTTGAAAAAATTATGAAGTTTTCAATGTGTAACTCAAAGTTGTAAAAAATGATATCATATCATTCTGACTGCAAAATCTAATTCCTTAGCCTCGCTCAAAATTTTATTGTATTTTATTTACCATATCAATGTGAATGTACCGACATTGATAGTTCAAATATTAAATCCAGATTAATGATGTTAGTAATGAATTACATAATCTTGTTGTTTTATGAGGTTCTTAGGGATGCAACGAGTAAGCTTTGAGATTGTCACCAAGACGATCAAGTATTCATAATAAACAGAGTGATGCTAGGCAGTGAGGAAACGGGTAAGGGAGGGGTGTTTGACCCTCCCTATCCCTTTTGAAATTCACATGGGCATGCATTTCGAGGGGGATGGAGGGTTAACCCCCTCGCCCGTTCTCGCTATTTAGAATCACCGTATTAAACAATTACTCGCCTTATTGCCATCCCTTTCGGATTTTCCTAATGACCTAGTTTATTTCACGTTCGAGCTATAAAAAAAAATTTCCATTTGCAACTCTAGGTCGTCCATTTTCAACGTGAACTTCAAGGTACACACTTTGTCCAAAGTTGAATAGGTTTTTTTTTTTTTTTTTTGTGAATATGATTCACTAGAGGTAAATTTTCAAGCCAATCGTTCCAAAAAACTGAATTTGTAGCCGTTGTATATATATATATATATATATATATACAATTTTCTTTTTGACCGTTGGTTGTAACACATAAGTACATTCCATAATGATGGTTTTAAACCTTGTCACTAAACCCTAATAATGGCTTCCACCCAACACAATATAAACCGACACACACGATGATTATTGATCTAATCTTAACCAATAACCTCCCTCCCCATATAAACCGATAGAACGGGGTGACAATCCTTCTCTCCAAAGATTCTCACTTTTTTCCTCACGTTTTCTCCAAACACCTTCTCCCTAATCTCTCTCTGTTTCCTATTCTCAACAAAGAAAAGTAGAGAAAACAGAGAGACCCACAAACCCAGAAGACGAAGAAGAAGAGCAAGATCTCATCTCCTTATCCTCCTCTCATATTTGTAGCTGAATCACCAATAAAATGAAGAAAGATCGTAGGAAACGCGAGTGGGTGTCTTGGAATAGGTTCTTCTGTTTCACCGTCGTCGTTGTTATCTCCTGCGTTATCTTCACTGGCTTTACTTTCTCTACTTTTCGTCTATTTCGAGGTAAACCCATTTCTCCTTTTCTATCTAATCACTTAAAAATTCTTTGATTCGATTTGAATGATGAATTTTTTGTTTTTATTTTTTATTTTTTTTATTCTTGAATTGAAACAGAGTCATTTCGTCCAGTTCTGATCTCAACATGGAGAAGCCAAAGGGAAGAACCAATGGAAGCCAAATCCGACGGCTCAGATGTCGTCAAACCATCCCTCGAGATCAGAGAAACGGTCATCTTCCCAGATCAAGTCGTGATTTTCCTAAAATACCCTTCACCAGTCCCTCTATTTACAAAAGATGACCTCGACTGCACTTATGCCCATCCGAACTCAACAGAGGCTAATCTAAAGCTCCCCCCTTTGCGGATTGAGAACACGCTTCTCGATGCACAGATCGTACGGTGCCCGACGAACCCAGTTAGTCTTAGGACCTCACTTGCTTTGAAATCCAGCGGTGGAGATTTCCTCAAGGGTCCCACTTACCGTTGGGATTCTTTGGCGTACGAAGCGGTCGTTGATCGAGACAACACAACCGTGGTCTTCATCAAAGGACTTAATCTACGGCCAGAAAGGATTTCAGATGCCTCGAGATTGGAATGTGTGTACGGCTGGGATTTCTCCAAACCCAGGTTGCTATTGGCCTCTCAGGCCATCTCTGCTGCTCAAGAGATCGTACGGTGTGAGACGCCTTTGACTTTATTGAACGATGGTCCACACAGGTCAATCAAGGTCTCCATTCGGGTCAAGGGTCGTCGGGGCACCACATTCAACTCGGTCGCTCGATCAGATTATCGGCTGATACACAACCCGGAAACCCGAAAGAAACACGAAATGTGTGTATGTACAATGGTCCGAAACCAAGCTAGGTTTTTACGAGAATGGGTCATGTACCATACCCGTTTAGGTGTGCAGAGTTGGTTCATATATGATAACAATAGCGATGATGGGATTGAAAATGTGATCGATTCATTATATGGTTTGGGTTACAACATTACCCGGTACATTTGGCCATGGGTAAAAACCCAAGAGTCCGGTTTTGCACATTGTGCTCTACGAGCACGCGAATCATGTGAATGGATCGGGTTTATTGATGTCGATGAGTTCCTACATTTTCCACGGCCGCGTGTAACATTGCTCGATGTGCTCCGCAATCAAACGGAGGAAACCGGTGAACTACGTATAATGTGCCACAGTTTTGGCCCATCGGGTCTAAAACGGGCACCCGAACAAGGAGTGATGGTAGGGTACACGTGTCGGCTAGTGAGTGCCGAGAGACACAAGAGTATAGTGAGACCTGAAGCACTGAACTCTTCATTGGTCAATGTTGTCCACCATTTCCATGTCAAAGATGGAATTGAGTATGTAAATGTGGATAAATCTGTGATGTTGATCAACCATTACAAGTACCAAGTGTGGGATGTGTTTAAAGAGAAATTTTACAGAAGGGTTGCAACCTATGTAGCAGATTGGCAAAATGAGGAGAATGTGGGTTCAAAGGATCGAGCACCCGGGCTCGGGACTAGACCGGTTGAGCCATCGGATTGGTCAAGTAGGTTTTGTGAGGTGACCGATAATGGTTTGCGCAATAGAGTGTTGAGGCATTTTACTAACCGAAGAACAGGACGACTACCTTGGCAGGAACATAGATTGTTGAATGAACAAAAATGAGTAGTAGAGATGTAGGTTAAGTGTTGTAACATAGAGTTTTTAGGTTTAGTGAATGTTTGTGTTTTTCTTCTTTTATAGATACGAAAGTATACAAGTTAGAAGAAATTTTGATTTACTAATTAATAGCTAATTGGACTGTCAAAATTTAAAATGTTACTCATGTGGCAATAGCATTGGACTCTCAAAACTAAATGACTGCTTTATTTGGGTGTTTTTTTTTCTTTTTTTTTACATTTTTATCTCTTTTGTCCGATGGTATTTGTGGTTGTGTAAAAAAGTGTAACAAAACTCTAAACATGCACAAAAGAGTTCAAACAAGACGTCGTAGAATTGCTCAGACTAAAATCCATTCCTACTTCATGTTGGATACATATTTCCATATAACTATGTGAATTACAGCATAAAATGTGTTGCAAAATGGTATCCAAATGCTGAAACACAAGGATCTATTCAGTATAGTTTCTGAATTTTATCTGGTTACCAAGATCTGAGATCCCGGGGTATTCGTCTACACAACTTCAGATTAATTTGTTGTGGTATAATTTGGATATCGTCTCTGTGCAATTTAAAACCTATCAATATGATGCCTATCATGTTCATCATGGTGCAGGGCATAAAAAACGAACCAAACCGGACACAACTTCTAATTTTGCAAAAAATTCTTAAAATGTGAACCCATTATCGTCACCCATCCTAGATTCGATACTATACCTAATCCATTTATGCCTTATTGTACGGTGGGTCTCAAAATTGGTTTTTTACATTCTCGAGATACACATAAACACTTTAGAGATTTCATAATTATTTCAAGTACAATGTCTATAGAATCTAGTTTCCTAGTATTTTCAAGCTTGTATTAGGCCACCTATATACAGATTTAATTTGAAACAGAAATTCTAAATGTCGAGGAAGTGGGTGAGGAAACGAGCGAGGGGAGGGAGGTGGCGGGGTGGGAACCGTTCACCTCCCTCGAGATGCGTTCCATCGATTTTTATGCACGCATCTTAAGGGAGGTGAACGGTTCCCACTCCGCCGCCTCCCTCCCCTCGCTCATTTCCTTGCCATGTAGAACTGCTAAATTTGAAATTTTGAACCCATCTAAAATATCCAACCGTTACAAATATAAATTCAAAAAGTCGACCGTTGTATAAAACAGTCTCATTCTCTCTCTCCACAGTTTGGTTTTTTCAGATCCAGAACAAATGACTCCAAAGATCCGAACTCCTCATAGCCGGAAACACTTACCGAAACCATTGAATTCCGTCGAAAATGTTGAAAACAAAGACTCCATCATCAGTCCTGGACTCAGATCTGTGGCTGCCATGGCTGGTTGGGATGAAGAATCCCTTTTACTGGCAAGCCTCGTGGTCGAAGACACCCCGGAAAGAGAGTCTAAGCAGAACAAACGCACCAACCCACAGTTGAAAACACCACCAGTTAGTTCAAAAAGGTAAAAAGATTACACATTTCTATGTTCATTTCGTTTTCCCTTTCTGGGTTCTCAATTTCTTTCAATATTGATTGCTGGTTTGTTTTGGATCTCTCAGGAAACGTAGAGTTCATAAGGAGAGTGTTAACTCCATACCCATTGTTGTTCTTGATCTGTCCGATGAGAAAACTGTACAAAAAGGTTTGATTTTTTCCCATACCCTTTTCTTTCCAGTTAGGAATTTTTAAGAAATTTTGAAGCTTTATTGATAATGGGTTGTTTTATTTATCTGTTGAAAATTGGGTTTTAGATTGTGATAAGTCTGCAAAGAAGGAAACCAAACCCCAGGTAGCAGAAGAAGAACAAGGTAAAGAAGCTGCTCCAATTGATAAGTCTTCTTCGGGTTCCGCTGCTGTTCCTTGTATGGCTAGACTAAAGGAAGAGCTTTCGTGCGCGGTAATGTCCTTACCATTGATGATTTGATTGAAATCAAATTGCGTTCTTTAATTTGGTTGGTTCATCTTTGTAGATTTGTTTGGAAATTTGCTTTGAGCCCAGTACTACTTCTTGTGGTCACAGGTACACAATACTACTTCAATTGCTATGTAGTTTTCATATTGTGTTAAAAAAAAAATGCTGAACTTTAGGTTAGCCTTTCCAATTTCTGATTCCGCGTATTTCTGACCTTGCAGCTTCTGTAAAAAATGTTTGGTTTCTGCTACTGAAAGATGTGGAAAGCGATGCCCGAAATGCAGGCAACTAATTAGGTATCACAATTGTAGAAGATACAATCTTTTTAGCTTTACTTTCTTGCTAAAGTTATGCAGCTATTAGTCAAGTCATTTGGTATATACTGTTTTTAGAACATCGACAACAAACAAACAGCTAATTAGAGCAAGGATTGTGATTTCATTTTTCTGAGTTAATTTCGGTTTCTTAAATTTAAACAATGTTTTGTGAAATATTTCATTATGTGTAAAAAAAATGTAAATATTTTAGTTGTGACTTCGAACAATATAAGTTATGCATTTTAGACTTTTAAATATTACATAAAAAGTCTCAAATGAGTCATACAAATTACATAAGAATCACTCAAATAATAAACTTTTGATACTAAAATAACAGTATAGCATGTTAAAATATATGGAGATAAAAATATTTATTTCTTTTCTCTAGAAAATTTTGACATATTTCGAATTTCGAATGAGATTTTGGTAACTTCAAAATAAGAAATATTTCGAGAAATCACATTCCTTGATTAGAAGCAAAACCCACACACAATAGGCTTCTATAATCAAATTTTTAGACTTGCAACGACTGACTAAGTCTTCATTAGAAAGCTCCAATTTATGTGCAAGCTGCATCACTTTCTTCTTCTTCGACTTCTACATTTTGCATAATTCCACCCCTTGAAGTATCTCATCCATTTCCTTATGTTAATTAGTTAATCCACTGCTCAAAATTTTTAATGTGGTAAAAACTGATTTTTGACCTCACTAGGAGGAGTGCTTCAATCAATCAAACATTTTGGATGTATGGTATAAGCAAAATTTCAACCACATAAAATAGAATCTTTTCAACTCGTTTACCTTCTAAACAAGTTATATTAATAGAAAATTAAAAAAAATTGACATAGAGCAAACAGAATACTTCTAATTTGATATAAAGTTTTATAATCTACTAAACAAAAGTTACTAAAACAACCATGCCACAAAATTGCTGACACTGTTGTATTTTACTAAAAAAAAGGCAAGAGAGAACTGCCATAATCATTTGGAACAACAATTTTAGAAAGCGAGGCCCTTGCGCGAGACCCACGCGAGGTCGTGCTCTCTAGCGAGTGAGGAGGAGAGAGAGAGATTAAGATAAACAAAAAAAACAGAGAAAAGTTGAAGCTTTTGCTTCCAACCTTTTCATCTCCTTTCCCAAAAAACAGAGAAAAGTTGAATCACTTGCTTTCTCCATTTTCACCTCCTCTCCCAAAACCCCCAGATCTGTTAGATCCCTGGCAATCTCCCTTCCTTAAGTGCTTCAACCGAGATCTGTGAGCAACGAATCAAGGGCGTCGTGTTGAGAAGATCTTCTCACTTTGATCAAAGGTTTTGTATTGAAAAGATCTGTGTTGATTCAACAGCCCCTCATCTATGTTCATCTCTCCTAGATAAAAAAGAAGACAGTGAAGAAGCTACTTCTTTGATCAAGGGCGTCGTGTTGAAGATAAGACAGTGAAGAAGCATGGTTTCTTTGAAGAGAAGATAGTGAAGAAACTCTCTTTTTGTTTTTCTGTAAAGTAGGAAAAAAAAAACTCATCTCTTTTTGTATTCTAATTATTCATTGTCAAATTGTAAACTAATCATCAATTCAACAATTCCTTTCTCTTTTCATGGAGAGAATACAAAAAGAGATTAGCTTTTTTTTTCCTACTTTACAGAAAAAAACAAAAAGAGAGTTTCTTCACTGTCTTCTCTTCAAAGAAACCATGCATCTTCATTGTCTTCTCTTCAACACGACGCCTTTGATCAAAGAAGTAGCTTCTTCACCGTCTTCTTTTCGATCTAGGGGAGATGAACATAGATGAGGGGCTGTTGAAGCAACACGGATCTTCTCAACACAAAACCTTTGATCAAAGTGAGAAATCTTCTCAACACGACGCCCTTGAATCGTTGCTCACAGATATCAGTTTAAGCACTTAAGGAGGGGAGATTGCCAGGGATCTAACAGATTTAGGGGTTTTGGGAGAGGAGATGAAAATGGAGAAAGCAAAAGCTTCAACTTTTCTCCATTTTTTTTGTTTATGGAGGAAAGCTGAATTTTTGCCATTTTTTCTCGCGTGGGTCTCGTCCTATGGCCTCACTTTCTAGAATTGTCGCATTTGGAATGATAAACCAATTTGACATATAAAAGTCAGCTTCATAAGTATGTGATGGTTATAGAATCATTCAAATTACCACCATTGGATTGGCAAAAATTCTATGATTCCCCTTTTTGGTGCCTCTTTTGCGTGTTTTTTGGATTTTTTGACAGTTCCACCCCATTCTTTGAATGGTGTTTATGATTGCATTTTAAAGAGAAGGGATAAAAAATATAAATAACCCCAAAGAGGCACAAAAGAGACACCAAAAAGGGGCCACCCAGTAATTACTCTTGAATTGAAAATACTTATAAGATCAACTTTTTGATAAGTTTTTATATAGCCATCATATACTAGCAAAACACTTATCAAATTAGAACATTCATGTCAAATCAGCTTATCATTACCAAATGATTTTGGCAAGTCTCTATTGTCTTTTTATTTTGATAAAATATAATACAAATGCTAGTAATCTTATGTTATTGTGCTAGTAATTTTAATTTATTATAATGTGAAACTTTATGTAAAATCATAATTGCTTTCATTTGCTTTACAGCATATCTACTTGCTTTCTAAATTTGTTTATATAATATAACTTGTTTAGAAGCTAAATAACACGAAAGGATTCTATTTATGTGGTTTACACTTAGTTTGCACTATGCATCCTAAATTTTGGATGCATTGAAGCATTCACGAACGTAATTTGACAATAAGAAATTACCATTTCAGTAACCTAACTTTTTCAGTTATAATTTACCAACATCATGTTATACCTCAAACTTTATGAACTTAACTGTTTAGAGTTGCCATGAAAGAAAGAAGAAAAGGTTGTAACCATGAATGTGTGACACCTAAATTTAAACTTCACATGTGAAATTAGATTTCTAATTACCAATCAATGTAAATTTCCAAGAGTTTGCTTTCTTTTATGAATTGTTACGAACAAGTGGAAGCTGATACTTTTTTTTTCAACTCCATTGAACTCCTTAATGTGGCAAGCCAACAACTTGTTATCAGTTTGTTATTAATTCTATTCAAATGTTTTTTATTCGCAATGAACAAATCTCATTTGAATGAGAATTAATTGGAACATACAACAAACTTATATAGCTAATTGCATTAAAGAGTCTCTTGGAGTTGAGAAAAACTAAACAAGTTTCCAACAGTATAGTATGATGAAAGTAACAAACTTAGCAGGAAATGGGTTTAATAGGAGTTTCAAGTCTCATCTCGCCCACTATAAGTTTTATACTTTGAATCTCCTATAAAACCTGTTTCCTGCTATCACGCTTACTATAAGTAACTGGGCTGGTGCTGTTTCATAACGCACTATAAGCAATTGGGTGTTAGATGCAAGTTTTTGAGGACCACATTAACTCTTAACTCTTGTGAATTTTTGCAGCAATGATGGAAGACACTGTAATGTGAACACAGTGCTTTGGAACACAATACAGCTTCTGTTTCCACAAGAGATTGAAACTCGCAAGGCAACATATTCCACTAAAACTCAGGAACTTGAACACCCGATTCCTAAGAAGATTATTAATGACGTAAGAAACCAGCGTACTCGTGCTTCTTCCATGGTGAGTACTAATAATGTCAATTCTAGGAGAAGTCGAGGTGTGACAAATCAAGCTGAGGATGCAGCATTGGCATTAAGGTTGCAGAGGGAAGAATTCATGGAGGCTTTCAGGAACACTTCTGAGAGTCCAAGAATGGTATCTATGCCTGCTGCCAGGGAAAATTTAAGAGCCATGGCATCAAGAGTTATGAACCCTCGTGTTAGACGTCGACCTATATAGCACCCAGTAACTCGATTTCCTACAGTTTCCATTGGGCTCCATTTGAAAGTTGCCCAAGCTTTCAACAGTGTCAAAGAGTTTAGACAAGTTTATGTTCCATAGAAACATCCTTTTATGTTGCAGTAACTTCAAACTTAGTTGTGTGTGTTTCCTATACAGTGCTTGTAATACATTTCTCTGTACTTGTAATTCATGGAATGTATCCTTCAGTTAGTGTCTTTGAAAACTTCACATGTTAAGTTCTATTTAACATAAAAAATGGGAAAATTTATATATGTGCCACATCAACTTGAAACATCTGTCAGAAAATTGTATATATTTCAATTACTCCTTGCAGTGTAACAATCAAGTAGCTCATATGCAGATGACAATGTTTGATGTAATAGAATAGAAGACTTTACAAAGGGATTAGACTTGGGCAGGAAAAGATAGTAAACTCTGTTATATCTTCGGGTGTTGCTTTGTAACACCATCATTTCCAACTCATTGACACCAGCATTTGAGCTACACCACCAACAAAAACCACCTCGCCACTATCCTTCCTCATTACTCTCTCATCTCTCCCACCCTCTGTCATCTTCAATTGAAATTTACCCAAAAAACTGACTTTGTGCGAGTTTGGGTTCGATTTGGGTGGGATTTGGATGCGTAGTTGCTTCGATTTGACTGAGATTTGGATTGACAATACAAGTGAGTGTTGGTGAGTGTTCGAAATGGTTGTACGAGGTTCATTGTTGGTGTTAATTTGTAGGAAACGCAATTTTTTTTTCGAATGATCCTACATTCTGTTCAAAACAGAAAAGCTGCAAAATTCGTAATGAAACTCGCACAATATATGGTGAGATTATAAACAAATTTCGCACAAGGCGAAACTTTGAAGAAAACTATAGTGTTTGCAAGTTTAGATCAAATTTCGTATATTTGAAAAGAGGGAATTGCCTTTGGGAAAATTTAGATGTTCAATTGAAGCCAATTCTCAAAATTATCAAAACATAAACAATATAGCACTTTCAGTTATCATATAACTCAATTTGAATCGGTAGAAAATATTTTGAAATGACCAAGTTATGGTGCATTGGAGGGAGAGTTGTCGTGATGTGGGGTCTGCATCATTTTATTTGATGGTTTGCTGACCCTTTGTCGGGTAGTGTTGAATCTTTATCACTGTGTGTTTTGTAAAGAAGAAGTTTGTCGTTCCCCACGAACAGCACCAAACTGATGAGTCCAAAAATCGTCCTCCTGTGAGTTTGACCTGCAAAATCACTGTTAGACTGCCAAATACCACATTTTTGGTAGCTGAAGGCACTCTAATGCTTAAGTCAATAACTCTGTTGAAGAATGAAGTAAATCTGGACAAAACTCAGTTAAAGTTTCATACCTTTGTCGAAAGTTCCCTTTACCTTTTATAATGGTCGTAGTTAACTCTTTGCGTGACTTAAGCATGTGAGGCGCAACGGAAGGAGATGTTTTTGTAACAGTCTTCTCCTTAATGAAGATGCATTCGTGGAGGCGTAGGTCCCTCCACGGCTATTTCTTGGTGCAACGTCCTTATTCTTAATGAGAGAACGTGTAACGAGCTTGAATTTGGGCTTTGATTTGTCTGGGCCTGGACTAGAATCCCGACTGCCCTTCCTTAGAAGTGGGCCTATTCCAGTCCTCTATAATTGTCCTTAATCGTTTTAGATTTTATGAGTTGGCCCAATGGATTGGGCTTTGTATTCTCGTGATGGAGTTTTATGCCACGTGTGCGGTCGTGATAATTGGTCCATTTTGATGTATCATCAGCTACTCCCCCCTTTAGTTAGTGGGTATGGTGACATGTCCACTAACTGTGTGACGGTTGGTATGTCGATTGTTTTGCGTTGATCTTGATAATTTTTAACTACTTGATCGTCTTGGTTCCGTCGTTGTTTATTCGTTTTCACACATATTTTCAATGTGCCATTATGTCCCTATGTCGCTCTGTTAGCGGTCTCTTTGTTTCCCAATCACTTAAAATGTGTTTTGGCTATTTTTATTCTTTACGCTATCTGTTGTGTTATTTCTTTTCTTTTACTGCCTCTTTTTTCTCATTCGTTCTCCCTTGCTTACGATGCCTGCTGGTGATATTTTAGCCAGTGATCAACTTTTCGCTTGTGAAGCTCACTTTTTTTTTCCAACAAAGCCTCTCAGGCTACTTTGGATAGTGTTCGTTTCAACTATTCTTTGCCTAAGGACCTTGAAGTCATTCTTCCTCGCAAAACGATAGTCATTGTTGCGCGAGGAAAGAATATATCCCATTGTATCCTTGCATGTTCTATGCTGGTCTCCGGTTCCCTGTTCCAGAGTTGATCTGGTCATATCTATATTTCTTGGGCATTTTTCTTACTCAAATGGGGTCGAACGACTGGAGGGTCATGGTTGCCACGTATGCTAGGGCCATTCTTTTCGGTGTTTCCTTGACACCTTGGATATTGCATTCCTTGGTGGGGTTCAATGCGACGTCCAACCATACCTATTTTATGTATTCTCCTGCGTGTTTTGGTAACCTTAATGACAACATTAGAAGTTGGTCACGAGAATGGTTCTATGCGTCTGTTGGTTCTGGCCACTTCAATTTGTGTGGTCTACCGATAATAAGGTCTTTCCGAGTTCCTCTCAAACATTGGAATATGAAATTGACTGCTGAGAAATAGATTATCAGTAATCATTTTTGGGGGCTTTCGGTGGTCTCGTTGAGTTCCCATCTTACTGATGACATGGTGAGGCACAACGGCCTATATGTCATGAATGGGGACTGAAAGGGTTTTGTTGACTGCGAGGCAGGCTGGGGAGATCGTTGATCGTGCTGTGGGTGATGGAGTGGTCGTTGATCGGAAAGTGAGTTTTGATGTTACGAATCTTGATGCTCTTATTCATACTGCTACCAGTCCTTCTAGAAAGAGGAAAGTGGCAAGGACTGTTAGTCCGTCGAAGCGATTGTTTATATCATCCGATCGTGTGTCGAAAAAGAAACAACTTGTTGATTATGTGCATCGCACAACTTTTTATTGAGATTCTATGGACAAAAATCCTTCGAGGGATGACCGTTGTTCTCTACAAGAAGCAGAAGAATTGAGGCTGGCTCTGGAGAGGAGTGAGAAGGATATCGTCCGTCCCTTGGATGATGGCAAAAAGTGGCTTATATCTACGTATGGTGGTCTTTACATTGTTAAGTGTTCTGAAGAGGATTCTCGGTCTTTGGATGACAAGATGCTCCAGTTGGTTGTTGTTCAATCTGAAGAACTTGATGGTTGAGGTCTAGCCTCTAAGTTGTAGCCTTGCTTTCCTCCTTCCTCTCTTGTTGACAAAGGGATGGAGGTTCCTCCGTACGAAGACTACTTGAATCCTTCGGCTGTAATTTGCTCCGTCTCTGCTGAGCGACAAGATGGTGATGGAGGTTTTCATGTTGCTTCCTCATTTTCTCCTGCCATGGCTAGTGGTGGTTCATCCATACTACCTGATCTTCGTGTTCTTCATTCATGGATTAGATGGAAATAACCTACTTATGAGGAAATCCAAGTTAAATCGGATGGGAAGTTTTGTTGGTTTTCTCGTATTGGTGTGCAGGGTGGTGCACGTAAACTGATAAATGAATGGCACACAGTTGGTAGAGAGACCCCCGATGTTCATGCAGAATCCATACTTCTACCTTGAGGATGGTGTTAGACTCGTCATGGAGGGGATGACTGGGCTTGAGTCTTTAGGCCAATCACAGTCTTATGGCTTCTTTGGAGAGGAAGCTTTCTGTGCTTCTCTTGGTGTTCTCCCATGTTCTTCACCAGTATGACACGTTAAAAACACGGTATTCTGAATGAACCAAGGCAGATGAAATTTCTTGGGTGTCGCTATCCGAGGTGGAAGGTGCACGTGATCGGTCTATGGCAGCGCTCAAATATTTGAGAGATGACCTGGAAGGCACCCACACACGTTTGGTCGATGTGGAGAATGAGTTTTCTACTGAGAATGCGCTCCATGATGAGATTGCGCAGGTCATGTTAGAGCATTCTAAAAATCGCGATATTGCTGAGAAAATGGTGGAACAATTGTTGTATTCGTTTGACAAGGTCAAGGATATTTTTCTGTGAAGGTTTCTACTGCCGAGGGCTAACTTATCGCTATAAAAAGTGAGTTTGCTTCTATTAAGGCTAAACTCTGTGTTATGGAGGTGACAGACTGACAACACGTTGTTGATGGTCAGACTGAGCTTTTGGATTATATTGAGTGTTTTGGTGTCGATTTGACCCAGTATTGTCCTCTGGTGCATCGGTCTTTTGAGGACGTGGAAGATGTCGTTGGAGATGCTGTTGGAGATCCTCCTCTTGAAGAACGAGTCTTGTTGTTGATCCAACTTCTACGGGTGATGTTATTGAGGATGTTATAAATGTTTTCCCTTAATCTTCCATTGTTGCTTTTGTAATTGAGCGGATTTTGAATGAATGGAATTAGCTCATTTATTGTCTTTGTTCACTTGTCGTTGTTTTGCACTTTGTACTTGATGTTTCACGGATGTTTGTATTACCCTTCCGGTGGGTTGATTGTTTCTATGTTTCACGGATGGTTTGTTGGCCCTTTGTCGGGTTGTGATGAATCTTTATCACTGTGTGTTTTGTAAAGAGGAAATTTGTCGTTCCCCACGGACGACGCCAAATTGATACGTCCAAAAATCATTGTCCTGTGAGTTTGACCTGCAAAACTACTGTTAGACTGCCAAATACCACCTTTTTGGTGGTTGAATGCACTCTGATGCTTAAGTCAGTAACTCTGTTGAAGAATGAAGTAAATCTAGACAAAACTCAGTTAAAGTTGCATACATTTGTCGAAAGTTTCATTTACCTTTTATGATGGTCGCAATTAACTCTCTGCATGACTTAAGCATGTGAGGCGCAATGGAAGGAGATGTTTCTGTAACAGTCTCCTCCTTAATGGAGATGCGTTCATGGAGGCATAAGTCCCTCCACGGCTCTTTCTTGGTGCAACGTCCTTCTTCTTAATGAGAGAACGTGTGACGAGCTTGGATTTGGGTTTTGATTCGTTTGAGGCTGAACTAGAATCCCGCCTGCGCTTCCTTAGAGGTGGGCCTATTTCGGGCCTCTATAATTGTCCTTAATCCTTTTGGATTTTATGAGTTAGCCCAATGGATCGAGCGTTGTATTCTCGTGATGGAAGTTTATGCCACGTGTATGGTCGATAATTGGTCCATTTTGATGTATCATCAATTTTATTACTTTAAGTTATCATATAAACATAATTTGAATCAATTGAAAATATTTTGAAATGAACAAGTTATTGTCATTTTACCACAGTCACTCAAATTTGTCCAATAAAGATGACAATGTACTATTCGACTTTGAGCAAAGTTAGACATTCAATTGAGACCAATTATCAAGATTATTAACACATACGCATTATAGTACTATGAGTTATCTTATAATAAATAATTTGAATCAGTTGAAAAATGATATATTTGAACGGTAAATTAAATTGCATTAATCGAAAGTAAAGAAATATACAATGAATAAAATACAAAAATGCTAGGAAACCATGTTTTGTAGCCAGGATGACATGGCATCATCTAGAAAGAATGATGAAATCCCCAAAGATTTTATGTGTATCTCGAGGTTATAAAAAACTCCTCTAACGATGCCACATCATCCTGGTTGCAAAATATGGTTACAAAACCTGGTTTCCTAGCCTCACTCAACAAAATAAACTAACAAAACAAAGTACTTTTATTTAATCAACTAATAACAATGGGCAACCTATGCCATTGTTTATAATTAACCTACCTTCTAAATCAAACCCCATTACAATCGAATGTCTAATATTACTAAAATACTACTATTGCTAATTTTAATAAATATTCTAATTACATAAAAAAATTTAAATGAGGAAGTTAAGGTTATTTTACTACAGTCATTCAAATATGTCCGATAAAGAAAACAAAGTTTTATTCGAGACAAATTCTCAAACTCATCAAAACAAGAAAAATATAGGAACCTAAGTTATCTAATCAACACAGTTTGAACCAGTTGAAAATGTATTTAATGGAGCAAGTTATAGTCATTTTATCAGTCTTCGCCCATATAAGTCATTCGCCTGTATGTGGCAAAATTATGAGGAAAACTTCAAGGAAGGGCTGCAAGATTCTTCAGTAATTTCACATGATTAAATTTTTTGAAAACAAATTGAATTTAGGTCAATTTTCGCATCACTTATGGCGAGATTTTGTATAAATTTAACATGATTGTTTGCAAGTTTTGGATGGTTTTTCACTGGAGTCCGCATCTCTTGTGTAATGACATGATTTTTTTTTTAGATTCCTATCAAACAGAAAGGTGGAACAACCTTTCAGGTTGCCATGGGCCCATGATAGAGCAACAATGGATCAAGAACAAGAAATAAAGGGAAGGAGGAGATCGGAGATGGAGTGGAGGGCGAAACACCGACAGTGAGATGGGGGAGGTCTCTCCATTTGTCTTTGATCCAAATCGTGAAGAAGAAAGAGGGAAAAAAACTGAGTTTTGCACTTTATATTGGTGGTGTTATTTTGTATTTTTTTTACGGTAGCAAATTTGTAGGTGGTGGTTTCAGTGAGTGGAAATGATGGTGTTACAAAGCAACACCCTATATCTGCTGATATAACAAAGTTGAGATACAAAGTCCTATTATAATTCTGATTTATGTCATGATTAATGAACTAGATAACAAGTCCAATACACTAGATTTTGTTGGTACTGGACCAATTTCATGCCTTCCATGTTGGGATTAAATGATACCAATGAATTAGAGGGTCAAGGTGACAATAAGCTAATAGCATTGGGTGTGAACTAGTATAGAACACGATCCCAAAAATCTATTAAGGAGTTTCTGAGCACTTTATTGGTAGTTATTGGGTTTGGAATTGGGATTCCAATTGGGTTCTTGATAGGCTACTTATTTTTCAGACTTCTCTCAAACTTCATCAAAGGTAATCAAAATTTTGATTAAAAAAATTGGTTTTTCTTCGAGTTGAAAGTTTGGTTTTAACTTGATTGAAACATTACTTATCTTTTCTGTAGTTCATATTTTGAGGCTTCCTTATGTTCTGCAATCTTGCAACGTTAACGGACTAGCCATCTCTACATAGAGTGAAGTGTTATGCTCGGGGGTGAAGAAGCGAAGCCCCCCGTACCACCCCTACACGATATGTCTCCAGCAACGATATTGTCCCCAATCTTGACACCGGGTGACACCTATCACTACCCGGGTATGGGGTTTTTACGAACATGGCTCAACTTTTCAAATGCTCCCAAAAGGCTTCGTCGCTTATTGAGACATATTTAATCACTTATATTCCTCACAGGATGTTGGTCACTACTCGATGTGGGACTATGTTGAGCCAACATCTCCAATATGAAGAACATGACAATAAGTAGTAGACTACTAAAACAATAGCAAACCATGATAAACACCATCACATACAATAGTGAGCTACTACATAGAAAAGTATCATCCGCCCATCTTTTTCCCGTTGCACCTCAAAACTTATTATAGGACCAAAGCACGCATTTTCCCTCAGTCACTCTAAAATAGACCTCAAATGGAACCATATATGTGAATCTAGTGCCTGAAAGACCAATCTAATCCCATGAACTCTGTAATGGCCCGATCCACATGTTGAAAACTGGATGTTGGCAACACAAGAGAACAAAAAAATTGAAACAAAAGAGATTGAAGATGAACTTGATTTCGGCATGTCGGCATGAAGTTGTTGACTGGAATTAGCTAAATCCGCTAGAATTGGCTAGATCTGATGGAAGAAAAAGAAGACGATGGAAGGTGATGGAACCCTCCATCATCGTCTCTCTCCACCGCCTTAGGTGGCTATAAAGTAGGGGTGAGCATCCAATCCCGCGATCTCGAACCCGTCCCGATTTTTTTGGTCTTTTTGGGATTGATCAAACTCATCCGGATCCCGTCCAGATCTATAGTGGGATGGGATCGGGATAAAGATTTTTAATCCCGCCTATCCCGTCCCGTCTCGAATTTATTTATTTAATATTTATTATTATTAATTTTAATCAAAATACTCTTCTAAATTAAAGTGTAGGATGTGTTGAAATTAAATCAATGTAAGATGAAATTCTATATGAAATCTAAATGAATTGAATCATTAATTCTAAATGAAATTTAATATTTATTTGCCTTCTAATTTTTTTTAATATTTATTTATTTAATATCTATTATTATTTATGATGTAAGTTATATGTATAAAAATTTGACATTATTGGTGTGTGAGTAATGTGAGATAAAACTCTTTTTGTTATTTTTTATTGGGAGACTATTTAGTACGTGCTCATTCCGTCTTATCCCGTCCCGTCCCGATCCCGTTTGCGATGGGACGAGGTCGGAATGAGGTCTATCCTGTCCCATCCCATCCTGAATGAACGGGATGGGAAAGGCATGGGTCAATCTCGTCCCATCCCGTGCCCACCCCTACTATAAAGGGAGGTTTCCCCTCCTCTTAAAAAATAGTTCTTCCCTTGAGCTTGAGAGCTTTGGGTAGTTGAGAGAGATTAGGGTTATTCAATCCCATTGTCTGTGTGTGTATGTGAAGGAGAAGAAAGAAAGTGAGGAGAAAGAAATAAATTTTCTTTCTCTTTTGTGTGTGAAAGATATACGCACCCCGCATTATCTGTGGTGTCACTTAGACACATTTGTATCTAACGTTGTTGACGTTGTGTAACTCTCTCCATTTGTACTCTTTGATCTCACTAGTGAAACTATTCTCGTTACTCGTGGACGTAGGCAAACTTGCCAAACCATGTGTAAATTGCTTTTGTGCAGTACGTGTTTTTATTTATTTTCATTTACTTTACATTGCCTTGTTTATACTTTAGATTTATTACTTTCTATTGCAACTATCAATTGTGTTCTGCAATCTGTTACGCTTTCACGAGGCGCAACACCACAGAGTACTATATTGTTCGTTTTAGGCCCAAGACCTATACGGTTTTTAAAACGTGTAGAACTTTGTAGATCCAAACTCGTACTTATATAGCACATTCCCTTCCCTCGCTTAGGTGATGTGAGACTGTAATCTCCCATTGGTAGCTCGCCCAACCCCTCTTTGGATCCACGGCTCTAGGGATGACAAATCCTTTCCCGCGCCCTCCCCCTCAGGTCCGCCTATACAAGGGTATCACAAACTCACTTACTCTTCGTGATTTGATCTTGTAGTTGGAGAGGATGGTAGCATTATCATGGAGTTATACTTGCAAGATTATGGGTCATCCACATTGTATGGCAAACTATGCTATATAGTAGAAAATCTGTTTTAAATCATGTTCACTAAGAAAAACAAATCCGTATTCAAAACATGGAGATTAAATAAGTTGATTGGTTTTTTTTTTTTTTTTTAACCTTTAATCATCAATATGCTTATTTAAACCCAAAGGCCATTATGCGAGGAGACAATGAAGATGCGTACATCAAAATACATTTTTGATTGTTTCGAACTCAAGATTAATACAAGGTTTGGGAGTCCTCAAAACCCCTACTCGCTTTTCAAAAAACATGATTAAACCAAATCTCAAGTTTTTTCAAATACAACTTCTTAAGGTCTTCAGTAAACGAACTATGAATGCTAACCACAAGGTTAGAGCTTGGGTATGGACTAGCAAGGTGATATGAATGCTTCATTTATACTTTGCACTCAGCGTGTACCCCAAAAAATCACATCTTCCTGCTCACAATCAATTTCCACTTCATTGAGATAGCTTGTAATTTTTGATGTTGTTGGCTGTATATGCTTCGGGACAAACCATTCACCGTCCCTGTAAACCAAAATCACACATGAGTTCATGTGAAAACCTCTCCATCAGTACACCAAGTGGATGCCACAGATCCTTCCAAAGTTTTGTGGCCTCGCCATTACTTCTAGAGTAAAGAAACAACCCCAAAGTTGTGGCTCTACACTCCATAATTTTACGCCAACACCATGATGATTCCATTGCAGTGTTCACCATCTATTGTGTTTTAAGCATTTTTAAACTTCATACCATTACTTCAACAAAACCAAAACCAAGTCAGAAAAAATTGACTCCAATTCCTGTTAGAATTTGCTATCTGCCTAAGGATTGTAGTGCAATTGCAATAAATATTGTCACAAATATTTATTTACATTTTGGACACATATAATTTAGGTGTAATTCACATTGAGTACAAAAGTTTTGGCATAATTACATATTGTATACAAAATTGTGTCTTGATCGTTTGTTCAACGATGTTGACCAAGGTCAGACGTGCCAAATCCAATGCGAAAAATATTCATATCCTTATTAACAATGCAAAAAATCTAACAATGGGTTTTATTGAGTTTTGTGTAAAAACCATCTAAAATGCTTGCATAAGAGCCCTTAATCTAAAATTTTAATTCCACTCGCTCTTCATTATTTGAACTTGCTTTAAAATGCTTAAGCAACACAACAAACACAATCTACCATGAACTAATATTTCTTTATGCAATCTTAGTGACACGTAACTCAAATTTGAATAAGATACATTTATTTTAACTTGTACGGAGTATCTAATAAGCTCATCTTATAGTCAATGTTGTTAGCGACCTTCACAATTTCAATGTTGCATAATAAAGTTGTGAATAGAGATATTCTAGCGCACAATAAATCATTAGAAACGAGAGTTTATTCAACGTTTAATGGTATGTTTAGTGTAATCACGCCTTTTCAAAGATAAAATTTGCAAATCTACGTTACGAAGAATTTGTAAAATAACTACCCCATTCATTTATTTCTTCATTATTTATTTAGTGAAAGATTTCACTAAATAAATAAATGAATGGGGTAGCTAATTAAAAACCTTAAATTTTTTGATAGTAAGCTTAAGAGAAATTAAGATAGGGTGTGGTATTGGCTTCATCACCTCTTCATCTCTTCACTCGCCTTCAAAAAACCAACTCTCTCACTCCCCTCTTGCAAACCACAATCACATTTGCTCACAAACCCTAGAACCCCAAATCCAATCAATCTCTCAAACTCCCTAAAAATCAAACCTTTCGAATCGAAGCCCATGTAATTGGTCCCGGTTGAAGGAGAATCTAAGTGATTAGTTCAAATAACGAGGCTTGCAAGTGAAGAAGAAGAAGAAAAAGATGACTGTGGTGGTGGCGAAGGATGGAGATGGCAAACTAGGTGTTGAGATCTTCCCAGGAAGCAACTTTTCACCATGGGTATAATTCGATTTTTCTCTGCATGTTTGTTTCTTGGTTTGTTTTGAAGTTTTTTCATCATTTTGTCAAATCTAATGTGCTTGAAAGTCCATAAAAATGTAAATATTTTTTTCTTTCTCTATTTTGGTATGATTTGTGGACCGTCCTGCCCAATCATATGGGTGGCTATTTTGAGCATATATTCTTGGAAATACCATCAATGGGTCGGAGTTGTTCTAGGTTGAATTTTGCTTTTGTTTTGGGCATTGATAGGTATTGGGGGGAAGGGTCTGGATTCTATTTGATCTGATGATGTAGCTGATGTAAGGGGCTTCCTTGGTGAGGCCTTAAGTTTCATTGTGATCTTATTAGATTGTAAACGATTTTGAACCTTAAAAAAAGAGAAAAAAGATGTGTTACTTTGTTATATGGCAGATCCTTGGGGGCCTTTAGATAAGTTGTGAGTGTGGAGTATTGCCAATTATCTCTTACTCATTGGCTTGACGTATATGTTTTTGAGGAATTGTAGACCTTTTGATTGGTGTGAAATGTCTGTCTGTGGTGGTTCTGATCTGATCTTAATTTTATGTATCAAAATTTTGTTGGCAGTGAGAAACAAATAAATAATGTTAGTTTAGAGTTCGGTGTGGAGAACGTTTATCTGACTTGTCGAGGTAAATAGGTAATATCGTGGCTATGCACATATCTTCAATGCTAGGTTTGATGTTTTATTGGGATCCTTAAATGATCCCGATTTTGTAGTCTATGGTAATCAGGGAAGGAGGTAATGATGGAATCAATATGGATGCGTATGGGAGTGGTTGTTGTTCAGGATCAAAATAAAAACAAGAATTAGGGCGGTTTCATTGGAGAAGATGATAAGAGCATTAAGTTGCATTATGGAAGTTGAAGCAGGTTTTTTTGATGGATCTTCCAAAAAAGGAGATTAATGGAAGTTTGGTCTTCGTGAGTGTACATGTGAAGCCATTGATGGGTTCTAGGGAGACATGGAAGAAAGGCTAGAGGACAGCAACAACGATGGATTTGAGTTTATTTTATTTTTATTCATTTGCATTTTTGTTGATTCTTAAAATGGACCCTTTATTTAGTCGCTTTTAAAAGTTAATGCTTTGAACTATAATCTTCAATGACCAAGTGAAACATCTAGAACTTGCAATTTTTTTCTAAATGTGCTTGCTAGTTTTAGTCTCTCTCGGAGCCTAAGATAAATTGAACATTTCAAGTTTGAAATTAGTAATGTTGAGTCCATACTTGCAGGATTTTACTATCAAATGGCAAGATGCCTACTTTGGTAAAAGGGGTTTTGTCCGCCATCCTTATTTACACTATTTCAGTAAGTATCTTATCTAGTAGAACAACCTGTAATTCGAAGACCAAGTTATATATATATATATATAATGTAACGAGATCTTTTGTGTCTTCAATCAACAATAACAATTGATGATGCCTCAAAATAAATCGATCATTACGGCCGTACACATGACATAGAGACTCATCACAAGAATATAACGTCCAACTTATTGGGACAACTCATAAAGCCCAAGAAGAATAAAGTCAATCACAGAAGCCCAAAAAAGGCTCACCAATGAGAAGATGTAAACAAAGCTTGAATCCAAACCCAAACGAATCAGAGTTCGAATCCAAGCCCAACACGAGTTCTTTCATAAAAAAGAGGAACGCTTGTACCAAAAGAGTCGTGGAGGGAGTTACGTCTCCACGAATGCATCTCCATTAAGGAGGAGACTGTTACAAGAAACATCTCATTTCGTTGCACCTTACATACTTAAGTCACGCAGAGAGTTAAGTGCGACCATTATAAAAGGTAAATGGAATGTTCGACACAGGAATGCAACTTTAACCAAATGTTGTCCAAACTTACTTTCTTTTTCCAACAGAGTTACTGACTTAAGCATCGGAGTACCTTCGACCACCAAAAAGGTGGTCATTGGCAGTCTAACAATTGTTTTGCAAGTCAAACTCACAGGGAGAACGATTTTTGGACATAGCTAGGGGTGGGCACGGTCCGGATCGGTTCCAATTTTGGAGGAACCTAACTCGAACCGTTTAAAATTAACGGATTCGGTCCGGTCCGGATCCCCTCATTTTGAATATTGGAACCGAACCTAACTCGAACCGTTTGGAACGGTCCGGTCCCTACGGTTCCAAACGGTTCGGACGAAAGGGGTCAAAGTATAATTCTAAGACAGTGATCCATAAACATCTTAATATTTGGTTATCCAGGCTCGACAAATCTGGACGTGCTAAAAGAAAGTAAACTTCCTGTATTGAGAGGGATTTAAGATTTATCTAGTGAAAAGAAACTGTGGTGAGAATTGATATTGTTAACAAATATTAAATATGTGCATACAAAAATACTGAAGAGAATAATAAGCTTCAACGGAGGTTCTTCGAGATAGTAAGAAGGTGAGAAAGAATGTGTACTAACCTCACTCAACCCTTGTGCAGCTCCCGAGCGTTCAACATTACTATTATCAGATTTCAGTGTATCTAACAACCACGATACAAGATCTGGGAAATTTTCTTATCCCATTCCTTTTATAAGAGATCCAATAGCACGATCAGCCACAGACCTAACTTCGGGAATAGGATCTGCAAGAACCTGTTTCATAGGAAAGACAACCACGAAAGTGAATTAACAAATAACAACACACTAGAAAATTAGCAAAAAATTATGATAAAAACAGCGCAGCAACAAGGAATGTGGCAATAACAATAATACCAAGTATTATTATACTCTGCATAGTACATCTTGAAATTAAAAAAATAAATTAAAAACAAAGTTACCTTCTTGACTTCAGGAAGTAGTAGGCAAATATAAGGAATCATGTCCGTTGGTTCAGTTACAAGTGAGCACATGTTTCCAACTATTTGGGCGGCCTTCTTTTTAGTTTCAGCACTTCGCTCCCTTAATCCTCGATGGACTATGGGAACCAATAGTGCCAAAGAAGGTGCATCAATGGAATTAATAAATGTAGTCTGCAACAAAGAAATTTGCAATTTGAGCATATAAGAAACGAATTAAGAAGCTAAGGAGAAAGAGAATAGAACATAACGAAAATTTGATGGAATCTCACTTGCAGAAGAATGTCAAGAGAATGTTTTGTATATTCGTTGGGGTCGGTTAGAGCCATCAATAGGGTAGGAACAAGAGCTGCTATTTCTGGATTCTTTATCACATTCCCAACCTTAAAACAGCAGAAGAAACCATAAGTCGAAACATTGATCTTCGACAGATCCCTTCGACAGAGAGAGGAGAGGAGAGGGAGAGGGAGATCTCCTTCTCGAGACAGAGAGCAGAGAGAGGAGAGGGAGATCTTCCCCTTATCGAGACAGAGATAGAGACAAAGAGAGGAGAGACAGAGAGGAGAGTTTAGCTGTTTAGGTTTAGGTTTTGGTTTATGTTTAGGGTTTTATAGTAAATGGGATTTGAAACGGTCCGGACGGGTCCAACCCGGACCGTTTCGTTTTTAAAATTAGGAACCGGGACCGGACCGTATCTAAAAACTTATAATTTAAATCCGGACCGTTTAGAGGAAAACGGTCCGGTTCGAGTTGAATCCACGGATCGTCGACCCGTTTGCCCACCCCTAGACATAGCAACAAAAATGTAATCTTAAAATAATAATAATAATAATAATAATAATAATAATAATAATAATAATAATAATAAACAAATGAAGAGATGTAAAGTTCATGCATGAATTGTCTTTGGGCTCCAATTTCTGAGTGGCTGAAACCAAGCCCAGCCCATTGTACACTTAGTTAGAGCCTAATCTGCTGGCTTAATTTTAATTTCGATGGCTAAATATGGATTTGAATACACTGGATGTACCCTAAATCTCTAATGGTCAATACTATTAGTCTCATCTCCTCCAAGTCGAAAAGATGATGTATCATGATACATTGTATAGCCACAGTGCTATTCTTGCAATGGCAAAGGAACTTATCTAGAGAGCCACGCCAGGCACGTGTTAGGCCAGGCCCAATACCCTCCATCATTCTAGAAATGTTAATAATGCCCCAATCCAATACAATCACATGCACATAAAGCTCCCCCACGTTGACCTTGTGCTAGGGGCCTGGTTATCTAAATTTTTCGATGGTAAAGATGGATTTCTTTTGTACTACGACAATCAAGCTACAATTCATACTGCCAAAGCATTCGTTGCGTTGAATGTCAGGAAATATGTCCAACTTTTCCATTTGTTAAGTTGATGGTCTACATCAATGTCTCAAAGCAACAAAGCAACCCCAATGGACCATATAGTGTTCATGTCAGAACAATAGTACCAAATCACATGACCCGTAATAATCATAAACACCCCTTGATCATTACCAATTTATTTAGGATAATCATTTCTCAATCGATGATGTTTTTCACACCGACTCTGATATGGTATAGGGTGCAAACTCTCTACTTCTTAAGAAATTGACTTTTACGCCAACTGATGCATACAAATTTTGTCATTTTGAGAATTTGACTTGTAAAATAGATGTTAAACTGCCAAAGACCACCTTTTTGGTTGCCGAAGACACTCTGATGCTTAAGTCAATAACTCTGTTTAAAGAAAAAAGTAAATCTGGACAAAACTCAATTAAAGTTACATACATTTGTTGAATGTTCCCTTTACCTTTTATTATAGTCACGGTTAATTCTCTTTGTGAACATGTGAGGTGCAACAAAAGATAACGTTTTTCTTAACAGTCTCCTCCTTTATGGAGATACGTCCGTGGAGGCGTAACTCCCTCCACAATTCTTTTCTCGTGCAACGTTCATTTTCTTTATTAGAAAACTCGTATCGGCCTAAATTTGGGCTTTAATTACATCTTCATTTAATGGGTCTTGTTTAGGCATTTGTGATCGTTTTTGCCTTCATGAGTTTTATGAATTGATCCAGTAGATGGGACGTGAGATCCTCATGATGGATGTTTCCTACCACGTGTATAACTGTGATGACTGTCCAGTGTCTATTTTGATGTATCATCACCAACCAAGCACATAGCCAATTTTTCGAACGAAAACAATTAATTATAGGCCTTTCATACATGGTTTTGATAGAAGAATCTCTACACCATGTTGTAGGCGACATGAACTCATAACGTCTGAATCACAAAATGCTCCCCCAACCAAAAGAATGGGGGTCTAAATTCTAAAGTGATCAACTTTAACACTGAATTTTTAGGGAGTCATGATCATTATACTTAATTATATCACGAACAACTCAATTTTGACACCGACTTGCTCATTTAACTAACAAAATTACGGTCTAATCATGATCGGGTGTACAGAATCCAAACCTAAAAAAGTTGAGGGAAAGAAAAGATTGAAAACCGGAAAAGCAGGGCTTGTGATAAGTTTAGTTGAAAGAGGAAGAATAACACTCGTCACTTTTTTTTTTAATAAAGAAATTCCTTAATGAAGTTTCAAGGCAAGTATATAATTAACACCAAATTATATAGAGGGATCGATTGAATTTGGCAGCAATTTGATGTTACTGCTCAACCCAATTCCGATATGGACCATCCTATGCCGCAAACCTATAGAAAGGGAGATGAGATATTCGAATAAGTTGCTATATGTTGTAATAAATCAGTAAAATTAAAATTGATTGCAGCACTAACCAATTGATATTGTAATCAAATTTGCGTGTTGACTCAAGTTTTATGAAAATGCTAGGAAATCAGTTTTTGCAACTAAGGTGACGTGATGTGATTTTGAAAGAATGATGAAAATTTCAAAGTATTTATGTGTATCTCAAGATTGTAAAAAACCAATGCATTTCTAATCTAGGTTGTCCATTTTCACCGTGAACTTCAAGGTGCAAATTTTGTCCAAAGTTGAATAGTATTTTTTGTGAATATGATTCACCCTAGGTAAAATTTCATGCCAAACATTTCAATAAACTGAATTTGTAGCCGTTGTAATAATAAATGCAATATACATATATCTACAAAATTTGTTTTTTGACCGTTAGTTGTAACACCATAATTACATTTCATAATGATGGCTTTAAACCTTGTCACTAAACCCTAATAATGGCTTCCACACAACACAATATAAACCGACACACACGATGATTATTGATCTAATCTTAACCAATAACCACCCTCTCCATATAAATCGACAGAACGGGGGTGACACCCTTCTCTCCTAAGATTCTCACTTTCTTCCTCCATTTTCTCCAAACACCCTCCCCCTTATCTCTCTCTAATTCCTATTCTCAACAAAGGAAAGAAGAGAAAACAGAGAGACCCCACAAACCCAAAAGACGAAGAAGAAGAACAAGATCTCATCTCCTTATCCTCTTCTGATATTTGTAGCTGAATCACCAATAAAATGAAGAAAGATCATGGGAAACGCAAGTGGGTGTCTTGGAATAGGTTCTTCTGTTTCACCGTCGTCGTTGTTATCTCCTGCGTTCTCTTTACTAGCTTTACTTTATCTACTTTTCGTCTCTTTCAAGGTAAACCCATTTCTCCTTTTCCATCTAATCACTTAAAAATTCTTTGATTCAATTTGAATGATGAAATTTTTTTTATTTTTTTTCTTGAATTGAAACAGAGTCATTTCATCCATTTCTCATGTCTACATGGAGAACCCAAAAGGAAGAACCAATGGAAGCCAAATCGGACAAGTTAGATGTCATCAAACCATCCCTCAAGATCAGAGAAATGGTTGTCTTCTCGGATCAAGTCATGATTTTTCTAAAATACCCTTCACCAGTTCCTCTATTTACAAAAATGACCTCGACTGCACTTACGCCCATCCGAACTCAACAGAGGCTAATTTGTAGCTCCCACCTTTGTGGATTGAGAACACGCATCTTGATGCGCAGATCGTTCGGTGTCTGACGAACCCAATTGGTCTTAGGATCTCACTTGCTGTGAAATCCAGCGGTGGAGATTTCCTTGAAGGTCCCCCTTACCGTTGGGATTCTCTGGCGTACAAAGCGGTCATTGACCGAGACAACACGATCGTGGTCTTCATCAAAGGACTTAATCTAGGACCAAAAAGGATTTCAAATGCCTCGAGATTGGAATGTGTGTATGGCTGGGATTTTTCCAAACCCAGGTTGTTATTGGCCTCTCAGGCCACTTCTGTCGCTCAAGAGATCGTACGGTGTGAGGCGCCTTTGAGTGTATTGAACAATGGTCCACACAGGTCAATCAAGGTCTCCATTCGGGTCAAGGGTCGTCGGGGCACCACATTCGACTCGATCAGATTATCAACTCATACACAACTCGGAAACCCGAAAGAAACACGAAATGTGTGTATGTACACTGGTCTGAAATCAAGCTAGGTTTTTACGCGAATGGGTCATGTACCATGCCCGTTTTGGTGTGCAGAGTTGGTTCATATATGATAACAATAGCGATGATGGGACTGAAAATGTCATCGATTCATTAGATGGTTTGGGTAACTGGGTTACAACATTACCCGGTACATTTGGCCATGGGTTTACCCAAGAGTTCGGTTTCGCACATTGTGTTCTACGAGCACGCAAATCATGTGAATGGATCAGATTTATTGATGTCGATGAGTTCTTGCATTTTCCATGGCGGCGTGTGACATTGCTCGATGTGCTCCGCAATCAAACGGAGGAAACCGGTGAACTATGCATAATGTGCCACAGTTTTGGCCCATCGGGTCTAAAACAAGTACCAGAACAAGGGGTGACGGTAGGGTACACGTGTCGACTAGCGAGTGCCAAGAGACACAAGAGTATAGTGAAACCTGAAGCACCAAACTCTGTCCACCATTTCCATGTCAAAGATGGAATTGAGTATGTAAATGTGGATAAATCCGTGATGTTGATCAAACATTACAAGTACCAAGTGTGGGATGTGTTTAAAGAGAAATTTTACAAAAGAATTGCAACCTAGGTAGCAGATTGGCAAAATGAGGAGAATGTGGGTTCAAAGGATCGAGCACCCGGGCTCGAGACTGGACCGATTGAGCCATCGGATTGGTCAAGTAGGTTTTGTGAGGTGACCGATAATGGTTTGCGCAATAGAGTGTTGAGGCATTTTACGAACCGAAGAACAGGACAACTACCTTGGCAGGAACATAGATTGTTGAATGAACAAAAATGAGTAGTAGAGATGTAGGTTATTGTTGTAACATATTTGAAATAGAGTTTTTAGGTTGAGTGAATACTTGTGTTTATCATCTTTTGTAGATACGAAAGTATACAAGTTAGAAGAAGTTTTGATTTGCTAATTAATTACCATCTTTCTTGGAGAGCTAATTGTCTGAGCTTATTGGACTGTCAAAACTTAAAATGTTACTTATGTGGCAATAGCATTGGACTCTCAAAACTAAATGACTAATTCTACGCTGCCTTATTTGGGTGTCCTTTTTGTGTTTTTTTTGGATTTTTTTACACTTATCCATTCTGTTGATGGCAAAGGCTAGAGAACGAAAAACTAGGGACTTGAGTCATGTTAAGTGTGTTAAGCATGAGGATGAAAGAGTCTTAATGCAGGATAAAACTATTTTAGATAGATGGAAGGATTACTTTTGGAACCTACTCAATGGAACACATGTAAGGGAGTTAAACTTGGAGGGGTATGCTTCACAGGAAGGGAGAGATCGCGTGTTCCATCGCAGAGTTAGTGCCACAGAAGTGAGAGAAGCTTTAAAAAGAATGAAGACAGGGAAGGCCGTTGGACCGGATGATATACCAATTGAAGCATGGAAATGTTTGGGAGAAGTTTGGATTCAATGGCTAACTAAGCTCTTTAATAGGATTTTGGAAACTAGAAAAATGTCAGATTCATGGAGGCATAGCATTGTGGTATCAATTTATAAGAACAAAGGGGATATCCAGAATTGCTCGAATTATAGAGGGATAAAGCTTATGAGTCATACGATAAAACTTTGGGAGAGGGCTATAGAACAAAGACTTAGGAGTTTAACCACGATTTCGGAGAATCAATTTGGATTTATGCCAGGTAGGTCTACTACAGAGGCCATCTTCCTGCTTAGGCAAACTGTAGAAAAATATTGAGAGGCACGTAAGAGTTTGCATATGATTTTTATTGATCTGGAGAAAGCATATGATAGGGTCCCTAGGGAGTTAATTTGGTGGGTGCTTGAAAGGAAGAAAGTGTCTCAATGTTATGTCGATATCATTAAGGATATGTATGAAGGGGTTGTAACAAGTGTTCGCTCAGTAGGTGGGATGTCTAGTGAATTTTCAGTGACAGTAGGACTACATCAATGGTCGGCGTTAAGTCCATATTTCTTTGCTTTGGTCATAGATGAGTTGATGAGACATCTGCAAGACGATGTACCTTGGTGCATGTTATTTGCAGATGATATTGTCTTAATGGATGAGACTAGTGCAGGTTTAGGTCAGAAATTAGTCAAGTGGCGAGAGGCTTTAGAGAGTAAAGGTTTTAGAATTAGCCGTTCGAAGACAGAGTATTTAGTGTGCAACTTTGAGTGTGAACCAAGAGGGAGAAGTAATGCAATTGAGATCGAAGATGTCGAAGTCTCGGAGTGTGAGGCTTTTCGATATCTAGAGTCTATAATTCAAAAGAATGGGGCTATTGGAGCAGATGTAGACCACATGATTAAAGCTGGTTGGTTGAAATGGCGAATGGCGTCAGGAGTATTATGCGATAGAAGGATGCCTGCAAGGCTAAAAGGGAAATGCTATAAGACAATTGTTCGACCAGCCATGCTATACGGTTCAGAATGTTGGGCTACTACGGGACAACATATGCATAGGATGGCAGTAGCAGAGATGCGTATGTTATGGTGGATGTGTGGTAAAACTCGTAAGGATAAAATTAGAAATGAAAGAATTAGGAGATACTTAGGTGTAGCGCCCATAGAGGAAAAAATTAGAGCAAGACGTTTAACTTGGTTTGGTCATGTGCGGAGGAGACCAAGCACGGCACCAATTAGAAAATGTTTAGATTGGCAAGTTAATGGAGGGTGTAGACGGAGGGGACGACCGTTGAAAACTTGGATGAAGACGGTGAATAAAGATATCATTGAGCTTGGATTAGGTGAGGAAATGTGGGAAGATCGCATTGCTTAGAGAACCAAAATCCATGTAGCCGACCCCGAAAATCTCGGGAATGGGCTTTGATGATGATGATGATAATCCATTCTGTTGATGGTGTTTGTGATTGTGTTTTAAAGAGAATGGGTAAAAAGTGTAAAAAACTCCAAAAAAACACAAAAGAGACATTTAAACAAGGCAACGTATAATCATATTAAAATCCATTCCTACTACATGTTGGATACATATTTCCATATAACTATTTGAATTACAACATAAAATGTGTTGCACAAATTGGTATCCAAATGCGAAACACAAGGATATATTCGGTACCATTTCCCAATTTTATTTGGTTTTACCAGGTTTTGAGATCCTGGGGGATTCGTCTAAACAACTTCATATTAATTTGTTGTGGGATAATTTTGATATCATGTCTGTGCAATTTAAAACCTATCAATATGATGCGTATCATGTTCATCATGGTGTAGGGCATAAAGTGAACCAAATCGGACACAGGTTCTAATTTTGCAAAAAATTCTTATAATGTGAATCCATTATCGTCACCAGTCCTGGATTTGATACTGATACCTAATCCATTTATGCCCTATTGCACGGTGGGTCTCAAAACTAGTTTTTTACAACCTCGAGATACATACAAACACTTTGGGGATTTAATAATTCTTTCATGATCACATTGAGTCTACAGAATCTGGTTTCCTGGTATTTTCGTGCTTCATAACCAGTATTGGGCCACCTATATTCAAATTTAATTTGAAAATTTGAACACATCTAAAATATCTAGCCAGTTGTATAAAACAGTCTCATTCTCTCTCTCCACAGTTTGGTTTTTTCAGATCCAGAACAAATGACTCCAAAGATCCAAACTCTTCATAGCCGGAAACACTCACCGAAACCATCGAATTCCGTCGAAAATGTTGAAAACAAAGACCCCATTATCAGTCCCGGACTCAGATCTGTGGCTGCCATGGCTTGTCGGGATGAAGAATCCCTTTTACTGGCAGGCCTCGTGGTCGAAGACACCCCAGAAAGAGAGTCTATGAACAACAAACACATCAACCCACTGTTGAAAACACCACCAGTTAGTTCAAAAAGGTAAAAAGAGTACACATTTCTATGTTCATTTTGTTTTCCCTTTCTGGGTTCTCAATTTCTTTCAATATTGATTGTTGGTTTGTTTTGGATCTCTCAGGAAACGTAGAGTTTATAAGGACAGTGTTAACTCCATACCCATTGTTGTTCTTGATCTGTCCGATGAGGAGACTGTACAAAAGGTTTGATTTTTCCCATACCTTTTCTTTCCAATTTGTAATTTTTAAGAAATTTTGAAGCTTTATTGATAATGGGTTGTTTTATTTATCAGTTGAAAATTGGGTTTTAGATTGTGATAAGTCTGCAAAGAAGGAAACCAAACCCCAGGTGGCAGAAGAAGATCAAGGTAAAGAAGCTGCTTCAATTGATGAGTCTTCTTCGGGTTCCGCTGCTGTTCCGTGTATGGCTAGACTAAAGGAAGAGCTTTCGTGCGCGGTAATGTCCATACCATTGATGATTTGATTGAAATCAAATTGCGTTCTTTAATTTGGTTGGTTCATCTTTGTAGATTTGTTTGGAAATTTGCTTTGAGCCCAGTACTACTTCTTGTGGTCACAGGTACACAATGCTACTTAAATTGCTATGTAGTTTTCATATTGTGTTAAAAAAAATGCTGAACTTTAGGTTAGCCTTTCCAATTTCTGATTCGGCGTATTTCTGACATTGCAGCTTCTGTAAAAAATGTTTGGTTTCTGCTACTGAAAGATGTGGAAAGCGATGCCCAAAATGCAGGCAACTAATTAGGTATCACAATTGTAGAAGATACAATCTTTTTAGCTTCCCTTTCTTGCTAAAGTTATGCAGCTATTAGTCAAGTCATTTGGTATATACTGATTTTAGAACATCGACAACAAACAAACAGCTAATTAGAAGCAAGGATTGTGATTTTGTTCTTTCGAGTTAATTTAAGTTTCTTAATTTTAAGAAATGTTTTGTGAAATATTTCGTTATGTGTAGAAAAGACGTAAAAATTTCGATTGTGACTTCGAATTTAACAATATAAGTTATGCATTTTAGACTCGCAAATATTAGATAAAAAGTCTCAAATGACTCATAGTTTCATACAAACTACATATTACGTAAGAATCACTAACATAACAAACTTTTGATACTAAAATTACATTATAGTATGTTAAAATATATGGAGATAAAAATATTTATTTCTTTTCTCTAGAAAATTTTGACATCTTTCGAATTTCGAAAGTCATTTCGGTAACTTCAAAATAAGAAATATTTCGTGAAATTTCAACATATTTCAAGAAATCACATTCATTATGCAAAACCCACACACAGTAGGGTTCTGTAATCAAATTTTTTTTTAGACTTGCAGTGACTAAGTCTTCATTAGAAGGCTCCAATTTATGTGCAGGCTGCATCGCTTTCTTCTTCTTCAATTTCTACATTTTGCATAAATCCACCCCTTGAAGTATCTCATCCATTTCTTATTCTTCAATTTCTACCTTTTTTTTTCTTTCATGATAAGACCCAGGCTTTATTTCATTTGCATAATTCCACCCCTTGAAGTATCTCATCCATTTCCTTATGTTAAATAGTTAATCCAGTGCTCAAAATTTTTAATGTGGTAAAAACTGATTTTTGACCTCACTAAGGGAAGTTAAAAATAACATAGGAGGAGTGCTTCAATCAATCAAACATTTTGGATGTATGGTATAAGCAAAATTTCAACCACATAAAATAGAATCTTTTCAACTCGTTTACCTTCTAAACAAGTTATATTAATAGAAAATTAAAAAAAGATTTGACATAGAGCAAACAAAATACTTCTAATTTGATATAAAGTTTTACAATCTACTAAACAAAAGTTACTAAAACAACTACGACACAAAATTGCTTACAGTGTTGTATTTTACTAAAAAAATGCAAGAGAGAACTGCCACAATCATTTGAAATGATAAGCCAATTTGACATAAAAGTCAGCTTCATAAGTATATGATGGTTATAGAATCATTCAAATTACCACCATTGAATTGGTAAATTTCTACGATGCTCTTTTTGGTGCCTCTTTTGTGTGTGTTTTGGGATTTTTGACAGTTCTACCCCTCCCTTTTTTGGATGATGTTTATGGTTGCATTTTAAAGAGAAGGGATAAAAAGTATAAATAACCCCAAAGAGGCACCAAAAAGGGGCACCCAAGAATTACTCTTGAATTGAAAATACTTATAAGATCAACTTTTTGATAAGTTTTTATATAGCCATCATATACTAGCAAAACACTTATCAAATTAGAACATTCATGTCAAATCAGCTTATCATTACCAAATGATTTTGATAAGTTTCTATTGTCTTTTTATTTTGATAAAATATAATACAAATGCTAGTAATTTTATGTTATTGTGCTAGTAATTTAATTTATTATAATGTTAAACTTTATGTAAAATCATAATTGCTTTCATTTGTTTTATGGCAAATCTACTTGCTTTCTAAATTTGTTTATATAATATAACTTGTTTAGAAGCTAAATAACACGAAAGTATTCTATTTATGTGGTTTACATATAGTTTGCACTATGCATCCTAAATTTTGGATGCATTGAAGCATTCACGAACGTAATTTGACAATAAGAAATTACCATTTCAGTAACCTAACTTTTTAGTCATAATTTACCCACATCATGTTATACCTCGAACTTTATGAACTTAACTGTTTAGAGTTGCCATGAAAGAAAGAAGAAAATGTTGTAACCATGAATGAGTGACACCTAAATTTAAACTTCACATGTGAAATTAGATTTCTAATTACCAATCAATGTGCATTTCCAAGAGTTTGCTTTCTTTTATGAATTGTTAAGAACAAGTGGAAACTGATGTTTTTTTCCAACTCCATTGAACTCCTTAATGTGGCTAGCCAACAACTTGTTATCAGTTTGTTATTAATTCTATTCAAATGTTTTTTATTCGCGATGAACAAATCTCATTTGAATGAGAATTAATTGGAACATACAACAAACTTATATAGCTAATTGCATTAAGGAGTCTCTTGGAGTTGAGAAAAAATAAACAAGTTTCTAACAGTATAGTCGAAAGTAACAAACTTAGCAGGAAACAGGTTTAATAGGAGTTTCAAGTCATATCGCGCCCACTATAAGTTTTATACTTTGAATCTCCTATTAAACCAGTTTCCTGCTATCACACTTATTATAAGTAACTGGGCTGGTGCTGTTTCATAACACACTATAAGCAATTGGGTGTCAGAGGCAAGTTTTTTGAGGACCACATTAACTCTTCAACTCTTGTGAATTTTTGCAGCAATGAAGGAAGACACTGTAATGTGAACACAGTGCTTTGGAACACAATACAGCTTCTGTTTCCTCAAGAGATTGAAACTCGCAAGGCAACCTATTCCACCAAAACTCAGGAACTTGAACACTTGATTCCTAAGAAGATTATTAATGACGTAAGAAACCAGCGTACCCGTGCTTCTTCCATGGTGAGTACTAATAATGTCAATTCTAGGAGAAGTCGAGGTGTGACAAATCAAGCTGACGATGCAACCTTGGCATCAAGGTTGCAGAGGGAAGAATTCATGGAGGCCTTCAGGGGCACTTCTGAGAGTCCAAGAATGGTATCTATGCCTGCTGCCAGGGAAAATTTAAGAGCCATGGCATCAAGAATTATGAACCCTCGTGTTAGGCGTCGACCTATATAGCACCCAGTAACTTGATTTCCTATAGTTACCATTGGGCTCCATTTGAAAGTTGCCCAAGCTTTCAACAGTGTCAAAGAGTTTAGACAAGTTTATGTTCCATAGAAACATCCTTTTATGTTGTAGTAACATAAACTTAGTTGTGTTTGTTTCCTATACAGTGCTTGTAATACATTTCACTGTACTTGTAATTCATGGAACCCTGATTCTAGGGAGCGAGGGAGAGTGCGCAAGGGCAGCTCAACACAGCCCATCCTCCTTGTGATGCGCATCTCAAGGAAGGTGGGCGGTATTGGGCTGCCCTCGCTCCCTAGACTTACTCTTCATGGAATGTGTTAGTGTCTTTGAAAACTTCATTAGTGATACAACATTGTAATGGTAGTTCTATTTAACATTCAAAAAATGGGAAGAATTATATTTGTCCACATCAACTTGAAACACCTGTCAAAAAAGTTGTATATATTTCAGCCCTGATTCTAGAGAGCGAGGGGGCGCAAGGCCTGCCCACCATTGTCCATCATTCTTGAGATGCTGCCTATGAACGTATCTCGAGGATGATGAATGGTGGTGGGCACGCCTCGCACCCCCCTCGCTCCCTAGCAAGGCTCATATTTCAGTTACTCCTTGCAGTGTAACAATCAAGTAGCTCATATGCACATGACAATGTTTGATGTAATAGAATAGAAGACTTTACAAAGGGGTTAGACTTGGGCAGGAAAAGATACTAAGCTCTGTTATATCTTCGGGTGTTGCTTTAACAGTCATTTCCAACTCATTGACACCACCAACAAAAAGCCTATAACCCATTGCATTTTGGGTTTCTTCTCCTCTCCCACCTTTCTCATTCATGCACAAAATGGTTTACCTCGCCACTCTCCTTCCTCATTACTCTCTCATCTCTCCCACCCTCTGTCATCTTCAATTGAAATTTACCCAAAAAACTGACTTTGTGCGAGTTTGGGTTCGATTTGGGTGGGATTTGGATGCGTAGTTGCTTCGATTTGACTGAGTTTTGGATCGACAGTACAAGTGAGTGTTGGTGGGTGTTCGAAATGGTTGTACGAGGTTCATTGTTGGTGTTAATTTGTAGGAAACACAATTTTTTTTTCGAATAATCCTACATTCTGTTCAAAACAGAAAAGCTGCAAAATTCGTAATGAAACTCGCACAATATATGGTGTGATTATCAAATTTCGTATATTTGAAAAGAGGGCATTGCCTTTGGCTTGCTCAATTGAGGCCAATTCTCAAGATTATCAAAACATAAACAATATAGTACTTTGAGTTATCTTATAAACTCAATTTGAATCGGTAGAAAATATTTTGAAATGACCAAGTTATGGTGCATTGGAGGGAGAGTTGTCGTGATCTGAGTTTTGCATCATCTTATCTGATGGTTTGTTGGCCCTTTGTCGGGTAGTGTTGAATCTTTATCAGTGTGTTTTGTAAAGAGGAAATTTGTTGTTCCCCACGGACGGCGCCAAACTGATGCGACCAAAAATCGTCCTCCTGTGAGTTTGACCAGCAAAACCGTTGTTAGACTGTCAAAAACCACCTTTTGGGTGGCTGAAGGCACTCCGATGCTCAAGTCAGTAACTCTGTTGGAAGAATGAAGTAAATCTGGACAAAACTCAGTTAAAGTTTCATACCTTTGTCGAAAGTTCCTTTTACCTTTTATAATGATCGTAGTTAACTCTCAGCGTGACTTAAGCATGTGAGGCGCAACGGAATGAGATGTTTTTGTAACAGTTTCCTCCTTAATGGAGATGCGTTCGTGGAGGCATAGGTCCCTCCACGGCTATTTCTTGGTGCAACGTCTTTATTCTTAATGAGAGAACGTGTAACGAGCTTGGATATGGGCTTTGATTTGTCTGGGCCTGGACTAAAATCCCGCTTGCCCTTCCTTAGAGGTGGGCCTATTTCGGGCCTCCATAATTGTCCTTAATCGTTTTAAATTTTATGAGTTGGCCCAATGGATTGGGCGTTGTATTCTCGTGATGAAACTTTATGCCAGATGTGCAGTCGTGATAATTGATCCATTTTGATGTATCATCAGCTACTCTCCCCTTTAGTTAGTGGGTATGGTGACATGTCCACTAACTGTGTGATGGTTGGTATGTCGATTGTGCTTTTGCGCTGACCTTGATAAATTTTAACTACTTGATTGTCTCGGTTACGTCGTTGTCTATTCGTTTTCACGCATATTTTTAATGCGCTATTATGTCCCTATGTCGCTCCGTGAGCAGTCTTTTCATTTCCTAGTCACTTAAAAGGTGTTGTGGCTACTCTTCTTTCTTTACGCCATCTGTTGTGTTATTTTTTTTCCTTTACTACCTATTTTTTCTCGTTCGTTCTCCCTTGCTTACGATGCCTGCTGGTGATATTTTAGACGGTGATCAGCTTTCCGCTTGTGAAGCTCACTTTTTTCGAACAAAGCCTGTCAGGCTACTTTGGATAGTGTTCGTTTCAACTATTTTTTGCCTGATGACCTTGAAATCATTCATCCTCACAAAAACGACAGTCTTTATTGCCCGAGGAAAGGATATATCGCATTGTATCCTCGCATTTTCTATTCCAGTCTCCGGTTCCCTGTTCCGAAGTTGTTCTGGTCATATCTATATTTCTTGGGCATTCCTCTTGCTCAAATGGGGCCGAACGGCTGAAGGGTCATGGTTGCCACATCACATATGCTAGGGCATTTCTTTTCGGTATTTCCTTGACACCTTGAATATTGCATTCCTTGGTGGGGTTCAACGTGACGTCCAACCATACATATTTTATGTATTCTTCTGCGTGTTTTGGTAACTTTAATGACAACATTAGGAGCTGGTCACGGGATTGGTTCTGGCCACTTCAATTTGCGTGGTCTACCGATAATAAGGTCTTTCTGAGTTCCTCTCAAACATCGAAATATGAAATTGACTATTGAGGAGCAGATTATCAGTGATCGTTTTTTGGGGCTTTCGATGGTTCCGTTGAGTTCTTATCTTACTGATGACATGGTGAGGCGCAGTGGCCTATATGTCATGAATGAGTCTGAAAGGACTTTGTTGACTGCAAGGTAGGATGCGGAGATCGTTGCCCGTGCTATCGGTGATGGAGTGGTCGTTGATCGGAAAGTGAGTTTTGATGTTACGGATCTTGATGCTCCTATTTGTACTGCTACCGGTCCTTCTAGAAAGAGGAAAGTGGCGAGACTGTTAGTCCGTCGAAGCGATCGTTTCTATCTTCCGATCGTGTGTCAAAGAATAAACAACTTGTTGATTATGTGCATCGCACGACTCTTTATTCGGATTCTATGGACATAGATCCTTCGAGGGAGGACTGTTGTTCTCAGCAGGAGGCAGAAGAGTTGAGGTTGGCTCTGGAGAGGAGTAAGAAGGATATCGTTTGTCCCTTGGATGATGGTGAAAATGGCTTATCTCTAGGTATGGTGGTCTTGACATTGTTAAGTGTTCTTAAAAGGATTCTCGGTCTTTGGATGACAAGATGCTCCAGTTGGTTGTTGTTCAATCTGAAGAACTTGACGGTCGAGGTCTGGCCTCTAAGTTGCAGCCTCGCCTTCGTCCATCCCCTCTTGTTGACGGAGGGATGGGGTTCCTTCGTACGCAGCCTACTTGAATCCTTCGGCTGTAATTTGCTCTGTCTCTGTTGAGCGACGAGATGGTGATGGAGGTTCTCATGTTGTTTCCTCGTTTTCTCCCGCCATGGCTGGTGGTGGTTCCTCCATACTACCTGATCCTCGTGTTCTTCATTCGCGGATCAGATGGAAGGAACCTACTTCTGAGGAGATCCGAGTTAAATTGGATGGGAAGTTTTGTTGGTTTTCTCATCTTGGTGTGCAGGATGGTGCACGTAAGCTGATAAATTAATGGCACGGGCGGTTGGTAGAGAGACCTCCTATGTCCGTGTAGAATCTGGACATTCACCTTGAGAATGGTGTTAGACTTGTCATGGAGGGGATGACTCATCTCGCCTATGCAGAGGTGACGTGCTTGAGTCGTCAGGTCAATCACAATCTTATGGTTTCTTTGGAAAGGAAGCTTTCCATGCTTCTCTTGGTGTTCTCCCATGTTTTTCACCAGTATGATGCGTTAAAAGCATGATGTTCTGAATGAACCAAGGCAGCTGAAATTTCTTGGGTGTCGTTGGCAGAGGTGGAAGGTGCACGTGATCGGTCTGTGGCAACGCTCGAATCTCTGAGAGCTGACCTGGAAGGCATCCACATACGTTTACTCGATGTGGAGAATGAGCTTTCTACTGAGAATGCGCTCCATGATGAGATTGTGTGGGCCATGTTAGAGCATTCTAAAAATCGCGATATTGCTGAGAAAAGGGTGGAACAATTGTTGTATTCATTTGACGAGGTCAAGGATGATTTTTCTGCCAAGGTTTCTACTGCCGAGGGCTAACTTATCGTTATAAGAAGTGAGCTTGCTTCAGTTAAGGATATACTCAGTGTTATGGAGGTGGCAGACTAACAACGCGTTGTTGATGGTCGGACTGAGCTTTTGGATTATATCGAGGGTCTTGGTGTCGATTTGACCCAGTATCGTCCTCTGGTGCATCGGTCTTTTGAGGACGTGGAAGATGTCGTTGGAGATGCTGCTGGAGATCCTCCTCTTGAATAACGAGTCATGTTGTTGAACTGGCTTTTACGGGTGATGTTATCGAGGATGTTATAAATATTTTCCCTTAATCTTCCATTGTAGCTTTTGTTATTGAGCAGATTTTGAATGAATGAAATTAGCTCATTTATCGTTTTTGTTCACTTGTCATTGTTTTGCACTTTGTATTTGATGTTTCACGGATGTTTGTATTACCCTTCCGATGGGTTGATTTTTCCTATGCTTCAGTGCGCATGCCTCAATCTTGTACTTGTTGTTTCTGAATTATTGTGGAAGATTGCTTTGCTCGTTTATTTCTCTTTTGAATTATTCGCCTAATATCTTGCTTTGCTAGCTTGTCGTGATACGAAGTTGCTTCGTTCAATTGGCTTGTCTGTTCAAGGTGCCACACTTTAGGTGACTCAAAGTCGTTTCATTTAGTTGAAACTTTTACTTCGTTAACTCGATTCCTCAATCGATTCGAAGTTTTTTGTTTTTTTATCTAACTTAGGTGTCCAACTTTTGCTTCTTTTTGTGCGACACCCTGGTGGACTCAAAGTCATTTCCAGTTGACTCGTATGTCTAACTTTTACTTCGTTAACTTGACCCCTCGGTCAATTCAAAGTTGTTGTTTAGTTTGACTCGAGTGTCCAACTTTTCTTTCGTTTTGTGCGACACCCTGGTCGACTCGAAGTCATTTCCAGTTTACTCGTTCATCCAACTTTTACTTCGTTAACTCGACACCTCGGTCGATTCGAAGTTGTTGTTTAGTTTGACTCAGGTGTAGTTTGACTCAGGTGTCCAACTCTTGCTTCGTTTTGTGCGACACTCTGGTCGACTCGAAGTCATTTTCAGTTGACTCATTCATCCAACTTTTACTTTGATAACTCGACACCTCAGTCGATTCAAAATTTTTTTTAGTTACTCGGGTGCCCAACTTTTACTTCGTTTTATGCAACACTTTGGTCAACTCGAAGTCATTTTCAGTTGACTCGTTTGTCCAACTTTTACTTCGTTAACTCGACACCTCGGTCGATTCAAAGCTGTTGTTTAGTTTGACTTGGATGTCCAATTTTTGCTTCATTTTCTGCAACACTCTGATCGATTTGAAGTCATTTTCAGTTGACTCATTCGTCAAACTTTTACTTCATTAACTAGACACCTAGATCGATTCGAAGTTGTTGTTTAATTTGACTGAGGTGTCCAACTTTTGTTTTTTGGCTGATCAGACCAGAAGCTTATAATGAATACTTGACTTGTGTCTTGATTCTTTGTGGGCTTTTGCACCCATTGTTTTCTGTAGCTTTGCTATGAAGCTGTTTTGCTATTGTGAGACGTCTATTCCCAAAATAAAACTTTATTGAATTTTTTGAATTTTTTAGTAGTCGTTCTTCTAGAGTGGCTTCGTTACATCGTGGAGCGTTTCCTATTTTATTCTTTCGTTGCTTATTGTTTACCCTTGCATTGGTGCTCATGTCTTTGCTATTCCTTCTAATTTATGACATTATTTGCTCGTGTGGTTGTTGCTCCTCGTTTGGCCATGTAGTTTGTTAGTTCATTTGCGATTGATTTTGGCCGAATTTGTCTTTGTTGTTGAGGTCTTTTGAGTGTTGGCTGGTGTGTTGGGGGGGGAGTGCTTCTTTCCCAGGGCAAATGTTGTGTAGGGCATATATTAATTCTCGCGATCATTCTGTTGATCTCCTAGAGGCAGCGTTCGCTTTATCCTTGCCTTTGAACCGTTTATCTAATGTGCCGACGAACTCGCCCAGTCGTTTTCTTTGAATCCAATGTTCCATCTCTTCTTTTAATTTGTAGCAGTCCTCAGTATCATGCCCGTGATCTTTGTGGAAAGAACAAAGAACAATACTTGCTCTTATCTCGTCCTTCCGGGTCTCCTTTCATTCTTGTTGGCCAGTTAACATTCTCCCAGTTTGATATGTGTTTTAAGATGTCGGTTCGGTTTGCTTTCAGGGTTGTGTATGATTTATATTCCTTCCTCATTACGTTAGTTATTCGTTCATGATTGGGTCGTGTCGACTGCAATTTCCTAGATTGTTGGTTGGATTCCACCTCGATGTTTCTTTAAATTACTGTTGTTATCCTGTTTGTGGCTATTTGAACTATTGCATGTAGTGGATTCACATTTTCGGGTGCTAATGGTTCGGTGATCCGGATTGTGTCTTCTTTTCTGGTTGTTAGTGGTGCATTGGAGGGAGAATTGACGTGATCTGGGTGCATCATTTTATCTGATAGATTGCTGAATCGTTATCACTGTGTGTTTTGTAAAGAAGAAATTTGTCGTTCCCCACGGACAGCGCCAAATTGATGCTTCCAAAAATCGTCTTCCTGTGAGTTTGACCTGCAAAGCCACTGTTAGACTATCAAAGACCACCTTTTTGGTGGCCAAAGACACTCTGATGCTTAAGTCAGTAATTCTTTTGGAAGAAGGAAGTAAATTTGGACAAAATTCAGTTAAAGTTTCATACCTTTGTCGGAAGTTCCCTTTACCTTTTATAATGGTTGTATTTAACTCTCGCGTGACTTAAGCATGTGAGGCGCAACGGAAGGAGATGTTTCTGTAACAGCCTCCTCCTTAATGGAGACGCGCTCATGGAGGCATAAGTCCCTCCAAAGCTCTTTCTTGGTGCAACGTCCTTCTCAATGAGAGAACGTGTGACGAGCTTGGATTCGTTTGGGTCTGAACTACAATCCCACCTACACTTCCTTAGAGGTGGGCTTATTCCAGGCCTCTATAATTGTCCTTAATCCTTTTGGATTTTATGAGTTAGCCCAATGGATCGGGCGTTGTATTCTCATGATGAAACTTTATGCCACGTATACGGTCGTAATAATTGTTCTATTTTGATGTATCATCAATTATATTACTTTAAGTTATCATATAAACATAATTTGAATCAATTGAAAATATTTTGAAATGAACAAGTTATTGTCATTTTATCAAGTCACTCAAATCTGTCCATTAAAGAAGACAATGTACTATCCGACTTTGAGCAAATTTAGACATTCAATTGAGACCAATTATCAAGATTCTATGGCGAATGGGCCTTCGTATTCCAGTTTAACAATGACGAAGACAGATCGAAAGTGCTGGAAATGGGTCTTGTTCATATTGCCAGCCGCATATTCATAGTGCGGCCATGGCAGCTGTACATGGAGGAAACTGTTGAAACGCTGAACTCAGTACCAATATGGGTGAACTTGAGAGGTGTTCCATTGTTCCTGTGGAGTCCAGAAGGTTTACAAACAATCGCCAGTGTGCTAGCTTATGCTTGAGTCTGTGTCGAGATAGAGGCGACTAGTTCCTTCCCCAAATCAATCCCAGTCACTATCGATGATGGAAAATCGGTCATGATCGATGTTGAATACTCCTGGAAACCAGTCCGATGCAACCACTGTATGGGCTTTGGTCATGCATCATCTCATTGCCCGCGACATAAGCAAACTAAACAAAGACCTTCCAAATATTGGCGTCCCACAGGCAGGGTAGCCACAGGTAGTCAGATGGCGAATCCTATCCACGAAGATGGATGGACAACAGTCACTGGCCGACATGCTTCCACGCTCTCCCAGACCCCTCAGGAACAGGATGCACTGGTGATTGAACAGGAGCTTGACGAGGTCTTAGGCACTACAAACACAGTACCTGCAACCACAGATCACAACATCGAGAATACTGAACAAGCAGTAGCGGCAAACAACTTACAACTAGTACCAGTTGAGGCACATACTGAGGACACTCTTAGTGAGGATAACCAGGCGAGACTACAGGCCTCCCGATGAAAGGAATTGCTTGGTACTCAACCAGAAATGGGATCCATGGTGGTGACAGCTCTTGTAGAACCTTTGAACAAAAGGGTATTACAAAGAACCTAAAATCTCAAGCTAGAGTTATAAAGTTGCTGAATGATAGGGACTCCTACACTACACTCAAACAGTCAGGAAGTGCTAAAGGATTAGCACCCTTACCTAGCGCACCTCACAAGGATGACCACTTGAACAAGAGGAAGGAGCCCAATGAGGGACAAAACTCGACTACCTACTGTTTCCCAATGATTAGACTAGGATGATGGAATGGTAGGGGTCTCAATGATCCCATCAAATAAAGAGAAGTTAGGAATTTGGTTCGTAAGCAAAATATCAGTCTAATTGGGCTTCTAGAAACGAAGGTGAGTAACGAAAAGAAAGCTCAATTGCAGCGTGAACTCTTAAGGGGCTGGGAAGTAGTTGACAATAATGATGTAGTCCATGGTGGTCGTATATGGGTTGCTTGGGATACCCAAGAAGTCAATGTCCGAGTTTTATCCACATTGGATCAAGCAATAACTCTAGAAACAATCTGGCCGAACGGCTTTGCGGGCGTCATAACCGTAGTGTATGGTAGCAACTATTATATACAGAGGAAGAGGTTATGGCAAGAACTAGAACGGTTTGCAGGTAACAATCAAGCTCCCTGGGTAGTCCTAGGGGACTACAACTCCATTCTCAACTCCCAAGAGAGAATAGGAGGCGAAGCAATCAGACCAACACATTTCATAGATTTCCTTAATTGTGTTCAAAATACTAACCTTTTCGACTGTCGATACAAAGACTGTTTTTTGACATGGAGTAACAAACAAGTGGGAGAAAAACGCGTTATGTCAAAACTTGATCGCATCCTCATTAATCAAGAATGACTCAGTACAGTGCCAAATACAGAGGCTGAATTCTTGAACCCAGACTTATTAGATCACTCCCCAATGACCCTCACTATGTATGAACACAAGAATGCAGGGCCCATCCCATTCAAGTTATTTAATTACTGGATTCAGGAACCGGGATACTTGGATATTGTTCAAAAGGCTTGGGAAGGTGCCATTGATGGCAATGCCATGTATAAGTTTGTATCTAAACTGAAACGTGTCAAGGGCGCTCTTATCGAATGGAGGCGAGCACAATTCAATACAGCCGCCTCATGCGTATTGACTGCTAAGCAGACTATGGAGACCTTGCAGTCCCAACTGCAGGCTAAACCTCTGGATCAAGCCACAACTAACCAAAAACGAGATGCAGTGCGAAGATATGCTCATGTTATACGAAATGATGAATCCGAAGTAATGCAAAAGTCGAGAGCAAAACACATGAAGGCAGGTAATGAGAATGTTGCTTACTTTCATAACTATCTGCGTGAACGAAGATCCAAAAATAAAATTCTCTGCATTTACAATGAAGCTGATGAAAAACTAGAAGATATGGAGCAAATCAGCGAGGAATGTGTGAGATACTTCGACGACTTATTTGGCACCTCACAGGAAGACTATGATCCTTCAATCATTGAAAACTTGACAGTGACTAGGGTGATCTCGACTGAGGAATGCAATGAACTCATAAAGCAAATCACCATAGATGAAATCATCGAAGCAGTGGCATCTATTGAGTCCAACAAGGCACCAGGTCTTGATGGCTTCTCTTCAATGTTCTTCAAGTCAGCATGGAGGATTGTAGGTGATGACTTCGTGAAAGCCATTCATAACTTCTTTAGGAGTGGACGACTCTTAGGTGAGGTAAATGCAACCTGCGTTACGTTAATCCCTAAAGTTACTAATGCTTCCTATTTACGTGATTTCAGACCCATCTCGTGTTGCAATGTTTTATACAAAAGCATCACCAAAGTCATGATGAACATAATGAAAAAAGTGATCCATAAACTTGTCAGTCTGAACCAATCAGCTTTCATCAAGGGGCGGTATATCCATGACAATATCATGCTTGCGCACGAACTGGTGCGGAACTACCACAGAGATCAAGGACCACCACGATGTGCAGTGCAGATTGAATTACGCAAAGCTTATGACACCATCCGTTGGGAATCTATCACCCATATCATGCGCAAGATGCAGTTTCCTGAATGTTTTATCAGCTGGGTACACACTTGCATATCTACTGCCAGATTCTCCATCGCGGTCAATGGCTCACCGAAAGGTTTTATCAAAGCAAAAAGAAGTGTCCGACAGGGCTACTCAATGTTGTCCTACCTGTTTGTGCTAATTATGGAGATACTTCATCTCTTACTACAACAACAGGTTGACGAAGGACAATACAAACTCCACTACAGATGCAAAGACCCTATCATAACACACCTAAGCTTCGCCGATGATTTACTGGCTTTCTTCCATGGTGATCAGCAATCAGCCACTGCACTAGTACGTGTACTATCTAGTTTCAAAGCATGTACAGGACTAGAGATTAATATCGCAAAAAGTAACCTTTATGCAGCCGGCGTCCCCCATGAGGAACTTCAACGCATTACTAGCACACTCAGATTTCATCTAGGGACATTGCCAGTTAGATATATTGGGTTGCCTTTGGTCACGACAAGACTATCCTATAATGATTGCCTTCCGCTGATCGAAAAGGCACGCAAGCGAATCAACTCTTGGAAGAACAAGACTCTGTCTTACGCAGGGCGCGCTACATCGATTAAAGCAGTACTAAACAGTCTGCATATCTACTGGTCCTCATGTTACACTCTTCCTAAAGAAACAATCAATGAATTGAATGCCCTCATGCATAACTTCCTGTGGTCAGCATCAGACTCATATGTTAGGACCCCAATGGTTAGCTGGAAGAGAGTTTGTAAACCATATAATGAAGGGGGTTTGGGCGTGAGATGTATTGAAACAACAAATAATGCAGCCATGATGCGACACATATGGAGCATTACCACCAACAAGGAGAACCTATGGGTACAGTGGGTGCGCAGGAACCTGATCAAGGACCGTGACTTTTGGCTCATGGACATTCCAAGTGATTACTCTTGGAGCTGGAGGTGCATTCTTGTTATTCAAGACATGGCTAGCAAGCTTCTTATCCACGCTATAGGTGATGTCAAAGGCACCTACCTTTGGAAGGACCCATGGCACCCAATGGGAATTCTTATGGACAAGTTCTCGCAACATCTCCAATATAACTCAACCCTCCATAAGAGTGCAAAGGTAAGCACTTTAATAAGAAGAGGGAAGTGGGATGCCCCGGCACATGTTCAAGATGCAATAAGGGACATTTACGATGAACTAGGTGCAGTGGAGTTGGATGCGCACACGCAGGATGAAATTGTCTGGCTGAGCGGGCAAAGTGGTGAGTACTCTTGCAAAGGAACTTACCATGCAATCAAAGAACGAGCATCACAACTACCTTGGACTAGGCTGGTCTGGTTCAAAGGACGCATACCCCGGCAGAGCTTCATTACCTGGCTCGCAATGAACAAAGCTTTAAAGACCCGCGAGAAATTACAACGATGGAAGAAGATAGATTACTCCACCTATTCCGTGTGCAATACAGACTCAGAGAATGAAGAACATCTATTCTATGAGTATTGGTACTCTAGATTAGTGTGGGCTCACATATTACACTATCTGGGGTACAACAGACAGCCACTGGACTGGGAACATGAAATTGAATGGTGCGTTCAACACTTTACAGGCAACTCCCCTAGCTCCATGATAAAGAAACTGAGCTATAATGCTACAATCAATCATATCTGGCAGGAAAGAAATCAAAGAATCTTCCAGTTGAAACGCACAATGGCTCTCGATTTAATTGCAAGGATTGTAGAGGATGTATGATTGAGAACAGCGGTCTTAAACCTGGAAATCGAAGACACTGATGCTAGTAGGAAATTATGTGAGGCATGGCGACTGTCTGTTACATATGTTCATCAGAAAGTTACACAACATCGCTGGCCCCGACCAAAGCCTCCTTGGTACGTGATTAATTCAGATGGGTCACTTGCGGGGAATAGAGGAAGTTATGGAGCTCTCATCAGGAATAACAATGGTGAAGTCATTGCTGCAGTGGCGGGTTCAAGTGCAGCCAAATCAGTTCTCCTGCATGAAGTTCAAGGCGCCGAATTGGGTGTTAAGTTAGCCAAGAATAAAGGCCTACGACGAATAATCATATGCATGGATTCCGCTAATGCTCTCATGTATCTAACCACAAACAAACCACCTCCCTGGGCGGCATGACACACAGTTAGGAGGATCAAGCGATCACTGGCCGAGTTCGAAGATTACAGAATCATGCATTCAGTCAGGGAGACGAATAGAGCAATTGATAAGCTCGCCAAAATAGTCCCGAATACGGAATTCCTAGAGTTAATTCCAAACTCATTTGCTGAGGATCTCAAGAAAATAATCTATGAAGATGCTATAGGTAAATGATACAACAGATTGTAACATCTTCGATTCTTTTTTTAGTGGTATGGGGAGCCCATTTATACCCCGTGCTCACCTTTCAAAAAAAAAAAAGATTATCAACACATAAACATTATAGTACTATGAGTTATCTTATAAAAAATAATTTGAATCGGTTGAAAAATGATATATTCGAACTAGTAAATAAATTAAATTGCAATAATCGAAAGTAAAGAAATAGACAATAAATAAAATAAACTAATAAAACAAAGTACTTTTATTTAATCAACTAGTAACAATGGGCAAGCTACGCCATTGTTTATAATTAACCTACTTTCTAAATCAACCCCTAATTGAAAACCCTATTACAATCGAATGTCTAATATTACTAAAATACTAGTATTGCTAATTTTAATAAATATTCTAATTACATAAAAAAAAAATTAAATGAGGAAGTAAAGGTCATTTTACTACAGTCATTCAAGTATGTCTGATAAAGAAAACAAAGTTTTATCTAAGACAAATTCTCAAGCTCATCAAAACAAGAAAAATGTAGGAACCCGAGTTATCTAATCAACACAGTTTGAATCAGTTGAAAATGTATTGAATTGAGCAAGTTATGGTCATTTTACCAGTCTTTCACCCATATAAGTCATTCGCCCATGTGTGGCAAAATTATGAGGAAAACTTGTAGGAAGGACTGTGAGATTCTACCGTAATTTCACAGGATTAATTTTTTTGAAAACAAATTGAATTTAGGTAGATTCTATATAAATTTAACATGATTGTTTGCAAGTTTTGGAGGGTTTTTCGCAGGAGTCTGCATGTCTTGTGTAAAGATCTGATTTGTTTTTATTTATTTTTTGAGATTCCTATCAAACAAAATGGTGGAACAACCTTTCAGGTTGCCATGGTCCCATGATAGAGTAACAACAGCTCAAGAACAAGAAATGAGAAGAAATAAAGGGAAGGACGAGATCGGAGATGGAGTGGAGGGTGAAACACTGACAGTGAGGTGAGGGAGGTTTCTCCATCCGTCTCTAATCCAAATCGAGCGATGGTGATGAGATGGGAGCCCTCTCCATCTATTTTTGATCCAAAACGTGAAGAAGAAAGAGGGGGAAAAAACTGAGTTTTGCACATTATATTGGTGGTGTTATTTTGTATTTTTTTTACGGTGGCAATTTTTTTAGGTGGTGGTTTCAGTGAGTGGAAATAATGGTGTTACAAAGCAACACCCTATATCTACTGATATAACAAAGTTGAGATACAAAGCCTGATTATAATTCGATTTATGTCATGATTAATGAACTAGATAACAAGTCCAATACACTATATTCTGTTGGTACTGAACCAATTTCATGCCTTCCATGTTGGGATAAAATGATACCAATGAATTAGAGGGTCAAGGTGACAATAAGCTAATAGCATTGGGTGTGAATTAGTCTAGAACATAATCCCAAAAATCTATTAAGGCTCCGCTTGGTATACGGTAAAAGAATGCATATGCAAAAGTTTACGACGGTTACATAAACTTAGGTGTTTGGTTGACTATACGGAAAACAGTTAATTGAATTTGAATTCAAGACCTTTGCATCTCCTAGTCATAAATTTTGCAAAACTTTGTGGGACAAAATCTCTCGCATTACTCTGCAAAACTCTCATCATCTCATCTTACTCGAATTTTGTTCTCAACTCCTTCATAAACACCCAAACCACCACCACCTTCACAACTACCGCCATCAAACATCACCACCACCGCCACCTCCACCCGCTCTGTCATCGTACGCCACCGCCACAACCACCAAAATATAACCATAACAACCACCACCATTGCCACTACCACAACCACCACCACCATCACCACCACCTCCATCAATACCACTACCATAGCATAATCACCCATAACCAACACCACTTTTACTACTATCACCATAATCGATGCCGCTACTATAACAAAACCATCACAACCACCACTCCACTGCCATTACCACCACCGCCACCACCACAATCACCATAGCCACCACTACCACCATCACCACCTCCTCCAAGATCACTGATACCATAACATACCACAACCACCACCACACCAATTTTACTAGTACCACTATAATCGTCCTCCGCCACCATTGCCACCACTACAACTACCGTAACACAACCACCACTATAGCATAATCACAACGACCACCATCACCACCACTATAGCATAGTCATCACAATCACCACCACCTTCATTATTACCACTGCCACAACCACCACAACCATTACCACTACCACCATTATATCCACTTAACCACCATAGCTTAGTCACCACAACCACCACCATTTTTAAATCACCGTCATTGCCACCACCACTACTACTACCACCACCACCACCACCACCACCACCACCACCACCACCACCATCGCCACTACCACCATCGCCACCACCTCTAAGATCACCAATACCATAACATACCACAACCACCACCAACTTTACTAATACCATCATAACCGTCCTCTTCGCCACCACTACCACCACCACAACTACCATAACACAACCACCACCACCACTACTATAGCATAATCACCACGACCACCATCACCACCACTATAGCATAATCACCACAACCACCATCACTTGCACTACTGCCACTGCCGCAACCACCACAACCATCACCACCACTACCACCTTTATATTCACCGAACCACCATAGCTTAGCCACCACACCCACCACCATTTTAAAATCACCGCCATTTCCACCACCATCATCGCCCACATTCGTAATCACCATCAACACGACCACAACCACAACTACTGCTGTCATCACCACCACCAACAATCACTTATCTAATTGCATCAATTTTATTTAATTATAGCAAGTGCCTGTAAAGTTATGCATTGCAAACCAATGCAATGCAAACTAATGCATTTGCGTTAATTTGCAAAATGCATTATTTTACAGTGTGCCAAGCGAAACCTAAGGAGTTTTTGAGCACTTTATTGGGAGTTATTGGGTTTGGAATTGGGATTCCGATTGGGTTCTTGATGGGCTACTTATTTTCCAGACTTCCTTCAAACTTCATCAAAGGTAATCAAAACTTTGATTAAAAAAATTGGTTATTCTTCGAGTTGAAAATTTGGTTTTAATTTGATTGAAACATAACTTTGTTTTTCCGTAGTTCGTATTTTGAGGCTTTTTTATGTTCTGCAATCCTGCAACATCAACGGGCTAGTCATCTGTACGTAGAGTTAAAAACATGACAATAAGTAGTAGACTACTAAAACAATAGCAAACCATGATAAACACAATCACATACAACAGTGAGCTACTACAAAGAAAAGTATCCTCCGCCCATCCTTTTCCCGTTGCACCTCAAAACTTGTTCTAGATCCAAACTCGTACATATATAACACACCCCCCTTCCCTCACCTAGGCGATGTGAGACTATAATCTCCCATTAGTAGCTTGCCCAACCCCTCTTGGGATCCACGGCTCTAGGACTAACAAATCCTCTCCCGCACCCTTCCCCATCAGGTCCGCCCATACAAGGGTATCACAAACTCACTTACTCTTCGTGATTTGATCTTGCAGTTGGAAAGGATGGTAGCATTATCAAGCAGTTCTACTTGCAAGATTATGGGTCATCCACATTGTATGGCAAACTATGCTATATAGCAGAAAATCTGTTTTAAATCATGTTCATTGGGAAAATCAAATCCGTATTCAAAACATGGAGATTAAATAAGTTGATTGGTTGTTTTGTTTTGTTTTTAATCTTTAATCTTCATTATGCTTATTTAAACCCAAAAGCCATTATGTGAGGATACATTGAAGATGCATACATCAAAATAGGTTTTTGATTGTTTCGAACTCAAGGTTAATATAAAGTTTGGGGGTCCTCAAAACCCCTACTCGCTTTTCATAAAAATGATTAAACCAAATCTCAAGTTTTTTCAAATACAATTTCTTAAGGTCTTTAGCAAACGAACTATGAATGCTAACCACAAGGTTAGAGCTTGGGTATGGACTAGCAAGGTGATATGTTGCCTTGTTTGTTTCCCTAAAGTGATGCTCAACTTTGTAATTCTCCAACAACACAAGTTGTATTTTGATACGAGCTATTAAATGCCTTAAGTCCCAAGACTTGTTTGCCTGCTTATTCAAATACGTATGCACATTACGTGAATCATATTGATTATCAATTTAGAAATTCCCTGCATGTATGCAATTTTCAGTCCTATTTCCACACATTGCAACTCACATTTGATGACCAAATGTCCTGTAGTAGCTCCCGAGCATGCAATAATTGCTTCTCAACTTTCATATCTAATCATGGCACCATATCCACCTCACAAACCTCGCAAAGACCCATCTGATTTCAACTTGCACCACCCTTCCTCTGGTTCACTCCAACGGCATCTGACTGCTTGTTTATGATAGCATTAAACATTGACCTACCACCTGCTGAACAATTCTCTGGTGTCTACACTGTTCTGAGTTCTTGGTATATCTTTTGAACTGATTAAACTTCAAACAATCGGTCCTATGTGTAGGGTCACTTGTTCCTTTAAGCCCAAATATGATAGAGCTTCTTCAAAACTATAATCGACTTGTCTACACTAAATGCATGTTTATAACAATCATTTTCTCGACCCATGCAAGAATTTGTCTATAGTAGCCCAGGTAATGCAACATATGATTCCATGCATACTTGGAATAAGTACACTAATGAAACATGTGCGTCTCTGTCTCTGTTTTAGCAACACATAATGGACATATATCGTTACTCACTATTCTCCATTTTTTAGTTTCAACATCGTTTTGAGGGTTGATTGAGCTGCTAGCCAAATGATAAAACTATGTCATGGAGTGTAACATTTGAACCATACAAGTCCTGTTGGAGTTTGTATAGCAAATAACCAACATTAAAGAGAAAAGATGTGTATTTTGCACTTGAAGTGAAAATGTGTCTTTTGAATTAAGAAAGGATGTGTCTGATCAACACACCCTTTTGTTCTCTATATATTGAAGAGAAAAACAAGTTCTTCAAACACATTAATTTTTTCTAGAGTTATTAATTCTTTTTCACTTTTGAGGAAGATTGCATTCGGTAAATTCGCCAGAACCAACACCCTTGTGCTACGGTGTTGGTATTAGATAATTGAATCTTGGTAGTCAGACACCTAAACAACTACAACACCGAGTAGGGGCGAATTATGTCTATAGGACATAGCGTATCCGCTAGCCTCTATCTACAATTCAAGACGTACCAACTCCGCCAATTCAAGATAGTGATTTCTCAAGCCTCAATTTGCAATACAAGTTAGTAGAATAGTTTATCTTATTTGATTTCGTTGTAATCCATTTATAATACAAATAATATTTGTACTGTTACATTATTAATTTCAAATAAATTTATACATTGTTCCGATTGTTCTCCAACAATCCATAGACAAAATTTTATGGAACAATCAGTGAAGGTTTGGAAGCTTGTAAAGTCTCTTTATGAAATTAAACAAGCACCTAAACAATGACATGAAAAGTTTGATCATACAATGATATCACATGGATTTCGGATCAATGAATGTGATAAATGTGTTTACATCAAACAATTTGACAATGATTATATTGTCATTGTATGCTTGAATGTTGATGGCATGCTCATCATGGGGCCAAACTTGGATATCATAAACTCAACTAAGAAAATATTGAACTCGAGTTTTGATATGAAAGATATGGGTAAAGTTTATGTAATTTTCGGAATAAGAATTCTAAGAAATAATGATGGCTACATACTTACCCAATCACATTATGTGGAAACAATTTTGCGAAAATTTGGTCATTTTAATAGTAATCCGGCTAAAACACCTTATGATCCAAATTGTCATCTCAAGGAGAATAAGGGAGAAAGTGTCTCTCAATTGGAATACTCACGTATCATTGGGACACTACAATACATTACAAATTGTACTAAACCGGATATTCCTTACTCAGTAAATAGATTGGCTAGATATACTATCAAACCATCCAAGGACCATTGGGTAGCTTTGGTCAAAGTATTGCGATACTTGAAGTTCACAATCAACGATGGATTACATTATACAAATATATATCCTCTAGTTTTGGAAGGATATACGAATGCTAATTGGATATCCGGTAAAATGGCAAAATACATAAGTGGATATGTATTTACACTTGATGGGGCAACAGTGTCGTGGAAATCACAAAAACAAACGTGTATAACACGTTCCACAATGCAATATGAATTTATAGCCTTAGATTAAACTGCTGAAGAAACAGATTGGATGAGAATTTTTTTAGAAGATATTTCGTTATGGCCTCAACCTGTGACTGCTATATGTATTCACTCTTACTGCATGATAGCCATTGCGCGAGCGAAAATTAACATTTACAATGGCAAGTCTAAGCACATAAGACGACGACATAACACAATAAAACAATTGCTCAAAACTGAGATCATTTCAATTGACTATGTGAAGTCAAAGGAGAATATTGCAGATCAACTTACAAAGGGTATACTAAAATAACAAGTGTTAAAATTATCGAGGGGAATGGACTTAACCTGGCGAAAACCTAACCTAGCCAAATGAAATTTCAAGGCCTAGGTTAGAAAAGGCAAACTAGTTAGGTGAAACTCAAATAATAGAGTGTACACACTTACTCATTCGTATGATAAGAAATGAATACTACCTGTGATGGTCAGGGTGAATATTTATTTATTCTTAATGACACTAATCTGTTGCAGGATAAGATGAATACAACAGGGTATTAATAATCTAAGTGTCACCTAAATGGGAGTAAATGTGGGGTCGCATTTATGATAATGATATGGTTGAGTTCTCTAAAACTCTCATGAATCCGAGATTTGTTCAAGACCAAAACGAACACAACCGTATGAATTGAAAAACGTGAAGATATAATATGTGTGATGCTCATTGTTCTAATTTACTAAACATGGTGAACAGTTCAATGTCTCCTATACACACCGCATCACCGGTAAATCCGATAAGTATTCACTAAGGAAAGTTCAAGTCCAAAGACACATCTCTCGATGCATATTATGTCTAAGTTTCTCTCCAAAAGACAACTTTGTATATTTACCATACAAATAACCAACATTGAACAGAAAAGATGTGTCTTTTGAATTAAAAAATGATGTGTCTGATCAACACACCATATTGTTATCTATATATTGAAGAGAAAAACAAGTTCTTCAACACACATTAATTTTTTCTAAAGTTATTCATTCTTCTTCACTTATGAGAGAAATTGCATTTAGTAATTCGCCAGAAGCGACACCCTTGCGCTCCGGTGTTGGTATTAGGTAGTTGAATCCTGATAGTCAGACGCCTAAAGAACTACAACACCGAGTAGGGGCGAATTCTGTCTATAGGACATAGCGTATCCGTTAGCCTCTATCTACAATTCAAGACTTACCAACTCCGCCAATTCAAGATAGTGATTTCTCGAGCCTTAACCTGCAATACAAGTTAGTAGAATAATTTATTTTATTTGATTTCCTTGTATTTTATTTACTGTTACATTATTTATTTCGAATAAATTTATATACGGTTCTGATTGTTCACCAATAAGTCCTGCCCACTGAACTGATAGAGGTCGGTGTCTAATTGCTTCATATGTATGCTTCAAACTATACTTTGCACTCAACTCCAAAAAATCACATCTTCCTGCTCACAATCAATTTCCACTTCATTGAGATAGCTTGTAATTTCCGATGTTGCTAGCTGTATATGCTTCTGGACAAACCATTCACCGTCCTTGTAAACCAAAATCACACATGAGTTCATGCAAAAACTTCTGCATCAGTACACCAAGTGGATGCCACCGATCCTTCAAAAGTTTTTGGCCTCATCATTACTTATATAGAGTAAAAAAACAACTCCAAAGTTGTGGCTCTACACTCCATAATTTTACGCCAACACCATGATGATTCCATTGCATTGTTCAACATCTACTGCGTTTTATGCATTCTTTGAACTTCGTACCCTATGCAGTTAAATCAGAAAGCGGTCATAGCACAGTCTAGGATCGAATTACGATTAAGCGAGATTAATCGACATTGATCGGATTTAATCGGTCAATTTTTTCAAAGCATATATTTTTAAATTTAATCATAGTCATAGATTACAAAAATAAATAAATAATTAAAATGGTGTAAATTTGTAATTATATAACATTACTAGTTATTTGCCAAGCTAATTAAAAAGAAATTACAAGAAAAGTATAGATTGTTTTAACAACCAACCTACCAAGACAAACAATAAAAAACAAAATAGATGTCGGACTTAACAGGAAGAACCAACCTACCTATCTCACTAACCGATGAAGGTAAATCGTATTAGTTTACACCGAAGATATTTCTAGAATGACCACTTTGTACAAAAAAATACTCCACATCCAGAGGATTATGCCAATAAATTATAAATTAAAAAAATAAAGAAAGTCATGATTGAAGTGTGTGAAAATTGTGTGGATTTGTCACGCATAATCAAAACTTCCTAAGAAATTGTGAGGTTCAGTTAATAGTGCTCTTAGTGTCAAAAGGGCAAAAAATGTCGAATACACAAAAAAAATGGGAGCTCAACATCATCAACAAGCTGAATCCAAGTTGTTCCGATAACAATCAACTATTTCACCAAAATTCATATCACTACAAACAACCTCAATCAACAAGCTCCCATAGGTTTTTTTTTATACATAGCGATAAATCGGCTAGTCGGCCTGGCCGATTAATCGGCGACTCGCTGATTTTTGGCCAATTAATCAGTGTCCACTAAACCCCAACCAATTTCACCCAATTCGGTTCGGTCAAACCCCGAATTAATTGCGATTAATCGCCGATTGTTTGCCACATTAATAACTTAGTTCGTACCATTACTTCAACAAAACAAAAACCAAGTCAGAAAAAAATTGACTAGGGTTGAAAACTGAACTGACTTTGATCAGTTTCAAAATTTTCAAACCGAACCGATCATTAACAAAACCAAACCGATTCTAATTTATGCAAATCATAACCGAACCGACTAAAACCGAAATAAAACCGGACTGATCGACTATTTTAAACATATCTTATTATTTTTATATAAAATATATTATTTCTTATATATATTTGGTCGGTTTGGTTTTGTCGGTTAAAATCACATAGAAATCGAAAACCGAACCGATCACTTCGATTTTGAATTTTTTAGATCCGAACCGAATTTAAACTAAACCGATCGGTTCGATTTTGATCAGTTTGGTTGGTTTAATCAATTTGGTCGATTTTTTGTTCAACCCTAAAATTGACTCCAATTCCTGTGCCCAAGGATCATAGTGCAATTGCAATAAATATTGTCACAAACATCTATTTACATTTTGGACACACATAATTTAGGTGTAATTCACATTGGGTACAAACTTTTACATAATTACATATTGTATACGAAATTGTGTCTTGACTATTTGTTCAACGACGTTGACCAAGGTCAGACGTGCCACATTAGAAAAAGACCCAATGCGAAAAATCTTTATATCCTTATTAACAATGCAAAAAATCAAGCCATGGTTTTATTGAATTTTGTGGAAAAACCCTATAAAATGCTTATGTAAGACGCAATCTAAACTAAAATGCTTACGCAACACAACAGACACAATCTACCACGAACTGATATTTTTTTATGCAATCTTCGTTACAAGTACCTCAAATTTGAATAAGATACATTTATTTTAACTTGTACGGAATATTTAGTAAGCTCACGTTATAGTCAAAGTTGTTAGCGACCTTAACAACTTCAATGTTGCATAATAAAGTTGTGAATAGAGATATTCTAGCGCACAATAAATCGTTAGAAATAGAGTTTATTCAACATTTGCGGTATGTTGAGTGTAATCACACCTTTTCAAAGATGAAATTTGCAAATCTATGTTAGGAAGAATTTGTAAAATAGATACCCCATTCATTTATTTCTTCATTATTTATTTAGTAAAGATCTACATCACGTGCATAACTCGTGCCTCATTCTAACAGGCATGCAAAAATGCCACATGGCCCTTCACCACCTCTTCGTCTCTTCACTCGCCTTTAAAACTGCCTCTCTCACTCCACTCTCGCAAACCACAATCACATTTGCTCACAAACCCTAGAACCCCAAATCCAATCAATCTCTCAAACTCCCTAAAAATCAAACCTTTCGAATCGAAGCCCATGTAATTGGTCCCAGTTGAAGGAGAATCCTCTAAGAGATTAGTTCAAATAACGAGGCTTGCAAGTGAAGAAGAAGAAGAAAAAGATGACAGTGGTGGTGGCGAAGGATGGAGATGGCAAACTGGGTATTGGGATCTTCCAAGGAAGCAACTTTTCACCATGGGTATAATTCGATTTTTCTCTGCATGTTTGTTTCTTGGTTTGTTTTGAAGTTTTTTCATCATTTTTGTCAATCTAATGTGCTTAAAGTCCATAAAAATGTAAATTTTTTTGTTCTCTATTTAGGTATGATTTGTGGATCCTAAGGAAGTATCCGTCCTGCCCAGTCATTTGGGTGGCTATTTTGAGCATGTATTCTTGGAAATACCGTCAATGGGTCGGAGTTGTTCTAGGTTGAATTTTGCTTTTGTTTTGGGCATTCATAGGTATTGGGGGGAGGAGTTTGGGTTCTATGTGATCTGATGATGTAGCTGATGTAAGGGGCTTCCTTGGTGAGGCCTTAAGTTTCATTGTGATCTTATTAGATTGTAAACGATTTTGAACCTTAAAAAAAAGAGAAAAAAGATGTGTTCCTTTGTTATATGGCAGATACTTGGGAGCCTTTAGATAAGTTGTGAGTGTGGAGTATTGCCAATTATCTCTTACTCACTGGCTTGACGTATATGTTTTTGAGGAATTGTAGACCTTTTGATTGGTGTGAAATGTCTGTCTGTGGTGGTTCTGATCTGATCTTAATTTCATGTATCAAAATTTTGTTGGCAGTGAGAAACAAATAAATAATGTTAGTTTAGAGTTCATTGTGGAGAACGTTTATCTGACTTGTCGAGGTAAATAGGTAATATCGTGGCTGTGCATATATCTTCAATGCTAGGTTTGATGTTTTATTGGGATCCTTAAATGATCCCGATTTTGTAGTCTATGATAATCAGGGAAGGAGGTAAATAGTAACAGTAATGATGGAATTAATATGGGTGGGTATGGGCGTGGTTGTTGTTTAGGATCAAAATAAAAACAAGAATTAGGGCGGTTTCGTTGGAGAAGATGATAAGAGCATTGAGTTGCATTATGGAAGTTGAAGCAGGTTTTTGATGGATCTTCCGAAAAAGGAGATTAATGGAAGTTTGGTCTTCATGAGTGTACTTGTAAAGCCGTTGATGGGTTCTAGGGAGTCATGGAAGAAAGGCTGGAGGATAGCAACAACGATGGATTTGAGTTTATTTTATTTTTATTCATTTTATTTAGTTGCTTTTAAAAGTTAATGCTTTGAACTATAATCTTCAATGACCAAGTGAAACGTCTAGAACTTGCAATTTTTTTTCTAAATGTGCTTGCTAGTTTTAGTCTCTCTCTTGGAGCCTAAGATAAATTGAACATTTCAAGTTTGCAATTAGTAAGGTAGAGTCCATACTTGCAGGATTTTACTATCAAATGGCAAGAAGCCTACTTTGGTAAAAAGGGGTTTTGTCCGCCATCCTTATTTACACTATCTCTTTTTCAGCTTTTCTCCTTCCGGCAGCGATGGCATACAAGATTGAAGCAATCAATTGGGGTTAAAATGAAAAAAAAACTAAATGATTATCGACATAATTTAGATACAATAATGAGTATGTTATTAGTTTTCTTTGGGATTTTCTAAATGATTTATACCTCATTGACAAAATAGTGGATGACTACGGGTTATTAGTTTTAACTTGTTGGCAATACAACATATATCGTGAAATTTTGAAATGTTTTGGTTGGTTGAAAGTACAAAATATATTGTGAAAACACATTCCTTGGATACGCCTGTAGTGTACATATACGTCCTCAAAAGGTTTACTGAAATATGTTTGTTAGTTATTAATATTTTCAACCAACATAACTGTATATGGAAATTTTCCATTTTGAATGTGTTCATTTTTTTAGGATTTGTGATTACATTATTTGATATGATTCGTTTAACTGTCACATTTTAGATTATGAAACGTGTGAAATAAACTTCTATTTTGTATACAAGAAAATCATGCATTTAAAATGCTTTTCATGGAGTATGCATTCTTCTTCATCTTGCTAATCTTTATTTTGGTTACAGGGAACGAGTTGGGGTCCCCAATGTTTAGCACACTACCATGAGGTCATAGATCCAATCCCAGCTATTTCAGACCCTTCTTCACTAACCCGGTAAGTTATCTTATTATTAATTTTGACCTTGCTTACTTCTATGAAAATCCTTTTACTAGTCCACGTTCCAGTATGAACTTTGACGGCAAATTAGACATGATTTTCTCACATTTACTTTATTAATAATAACAAAGGGTGCGAAAGCTCTAAGATGCTCTTCTCATATTTGACAAATGTGTAACTACTTGCGCATAAATGCTGGAAGTACATCTTACAAGTTATAATCGGGTTTCAAGTTAATGTTTTTAATGTACAACATTTTCAAAATAGATAAGTAACTTCAAGATGAGTTCTGCAGCTAAACTGGCAGATTTTTTTTTTAAAGTCAATAAAACATTCTCTTTGTCTTTAAGAGGAAACCTAGATTTCTATTTGAGAAAACTTAGATAATTTTATTTCAACTACTTGTTATATTGACAACAAGTTCTCTTTTATGCATTCATACTTTTGTGTATATCATACTGAAGGCACTGCCTTTTTGTGCATTATGCTGCTATAGTGGACTAGTCATCCATTCATTTTACTATCTTTTTGGAAATTTATTAGTGAAACGATACTATCATTTGGAAATAATTTTTTCACGTGCATCTTGATGTATTTTTTTTCTTTCCAATTGCCCCATTATTTCACAAACTAGCATAGTATTTGAGTAAGATATTTTCTCTGCATGATCCTCTTCGTCCTTCTTACTTGATTAAGACATATCTGTGTAAGTCTCATATAGATGTGGACTTGATTTGTTTCTTGTTTTGTAAGTAATTTGTTTTTGGTTACCAGGGGGAAAATGGTTTTGTTGTGAGGACTACAGAAGTTTCAATGCTATGTTGCAGAACTTGATTTTCACCGGGGCAGAGGTTATTCCAGCTTCATTGTCCAATTCAATAAGCAGGAAACTGAGTGTAAGAAGGTTTAACTGATGAAGTCGAAGATATCCGATGGCAACTCTTAAGTGGGGAAATTGAGTCGGCTGACTGTCGATTGTTGCTTTCTAAGGTTGCTGCAATCTTTCGAGTAAGTAGATTTTGATTTTAATTTTAATTTGTTATTTATTTATATATAATTATGTTCTAGATTGTAGTACGTGATTAAAGAATTCGGGCATCAACTCAAGGTTAGATGTGTGCTCCAGTGGTCCTCTTTCTACTAATAGCTGATCCCTGATGTTTTCTTCTGAAATTGATTCTCAGCAAATGGTTAAAAATTAATTCCAAATCACTACGAAGTAGATGAGTGAGTTCATTCCAAATCCCTACTAAGTAGATGAATTTTCAGACAAGGGAAAGGGAAGAAGAAAGAACAAATTATCCCAGTCACACAGGATACTCAAGAGACATTGAGACAGCCGAACCCCACACTCCTGCAAAAGGTCAGTCAGTACTTTCACGGTTTCACCCCAATAAAGAAAATAGCTTAAATTACATCGCTAATATCCTTTCCCGAACCCATTGGTTAAATGCCCATCGACATCACTCTGCTTTTTCTCCTTGAATTTAACTCTTAGTAGACGACACTCCACTGATTCTTTCGAGGCGCACTTAAAAGGATATCTTGGACGATGATTCCCTCATCTACCCCCTACCTGATCTCCCATCTCCTAAGTAGTTGGATTTGACCTGATGATGATGGGATTAACTTGAATGTTGAACTTTATTAGTTTCAGTTAGTTTGTTGTCTGGTTTAAGCTTACAATATTGCTATTATTGAGTCAGTCCATCTTTCACTCTAGGTTGGCCTATTGATGACCCTGCCTCTTTCTCCCAACCATTAGACGACCACTCATTGTTTAAATGAATCCACTGAGAGCTTAGAACCACTGAAACATAAAGCTCGTCTAAAATGGGATGAAATGGAGACTTTGTGTGATTTGCCAAGGGATAAGGGTAACATCCTGGAGTTCAGTGTTTCTTTAAACAACTGGTCTCTGAGCTTGAGCAAGCAGGCCCACTTTCTGTGGCTTGTCTTTTCGGCCATTTCAGCTGTGTAAACAGCTGGACTCGAGGAGAATATGTTTAAACAAGAAGTATCCACCTTTCAATTTCTTAGGCATTTTTAGCATAAGCAAACTTCTCCCTGTCAAAACTTCTTCTTTTGGACTTTCATCCATGAGAGAGTTCTTAGTGTTGATAATATGGCGAAAAAATCTCTCACCATTAATAATCATTGTGCGCTATGTGAAGTTGAATGCAAATGCACTTTTTCTAGACGTCATCATCTCTAGATGGAATTCCAACCAACCAATGGGTAACAACACATTCGCCACGTGTAACATGTTGCTAATTTCTTTTTGTGGGTGTTCTGGAAGGAAAGGACCAATCGGGGTTTTGAAGGAAGTTGGAGATCAACAGCCTTTGTAACATGATAAAAAAATATGGCTTGTCAATGAGCCAAGCATTTGGGCATAATCATAATTGAATCTCAGTCCTTACTGATGAGTGATGTCTAACCTCTTTAGCTTGCTATTTTTGGGCCGCTCTCTCTTCTTTCTTTATCTTTGTTATGTTCTCTTTGTTCTTGTTTGTATTGTTCTTTGCATTGTTTTAAATAGCGGTAAGCTCGTACGAGTCGCCTCGAAGCGGCTAAAAAATGCCCTAATACGTACGAGTCAAGGGCGTGTTTCAAGGCAAGTGAGTTTGCATTCTGACTCATACGAGTCGGCTCGTGACAAAGCGCACGAGTCAATGGATGGGTTTATTTTAGATCTTAACAAAGATTCGACGGCTGGAAGTAAGCCCCACGTGGTTAAATGGGTTTGATCTCTGAAACCCATTTGATAGAGGAATAAGAACAGTGGCTTATGGGCAATAGAGAAGAAGAAAAGCAGAATCAGAAGAAGAAGAAGATGATGACAACGACGCTGTTGCAGGTCGTTCCTGCAGCCGTATTGAGTTTGTCGACTGTCGACGAAGTAACAGTCTGAAGTTTGAAGAAGAAGTCTGAAGTCTGAAGTCTGAAGTCTGAAGTCTGAAGTCTGAAGTCTGAAGTCTGAAGAAGAAGAAGAAGAAGAAGAAAAAGAAAAAGAAGAATAAGAAGAAGAAGAATAAGAAGAGAAGACATACAATATTGATTCTTCAGCTGGTTCATTCAGTCATCGTTGTTAATAGAGTATCAGGGAGGAAGAAGGGGAAGAAGAAGAAGACAGTCTGTCTTCGATTGTTGTTGTGTGCTGCTATCTCAGCCTTTGTTTCAAATCTGGAAAAAATTGTATTCAAATAATGGCTACTCTCTCTATAACAAATCTATAACAGGTTTTGCTTAAATTTTTAATGACTAAAGGCTGGTAAGAAAAGTTAAAAAATTGTGATTAAAATATGTTGAGTTTCACGAGGTCATGTTGATGGTGACTTGATTTCTTTCAATTTATGATTATTAGTGGAGATCAAGGAAGCACAGATTCGTGATCAAACCCTCCGAATCCCCTAAATATGCGAGTCGGATACGGATACGTGTGCGATTCGCGTTCGATACGTATCCGACACGCGGTCAACGTATCGGTCAACGTGACTTGGTCAGGATACGGCTTGACTCGGTCCGGACACGGTCAGGATTCGGTTGTCGATAAATTTTTTTCTTTAGATCTTGATAAAATCGGATGGCTGAAATCTTCCCAGAGATCGAGCACAGAGATCATCGATCAGAGAGATCAGATCGATCGAGCGGATCATCGATCGGGGAGATCAGGGAGGTCGATCGGGGAGATCAGGGAGATCAGTGAGATCGATCGATCGGGGAGATCAGGGAGGTCGACCGAGCAGGAAGGGGAGATCGATCGAGCTGGGAGGGGAGATCTCTGTTTCTTCAACTTCCTGCGTCAAGTTGAGAATTTGGGAGAGAGATCGACTGGGTCTTCAACTTCCTTTCTTCAAGTTGAGAATTGGGTCTTCAAGTTGATTCGACTGGGAGGGGAGAGATCGGTTTCTGCAACTTCCTTTCGCTTTTATCCATAAGAACAAAGTATACTGACCAATCTCATAAATGATATAGCACTGCTACAGCGCACTGGGGGTTAGCCTGATGCTACCCCCACCATCCATTTTGCCTCGTGATAGGTGCTACACTCATTTCGAGGCAAAATGGATTGACTTCCATTACTTTGTGCTATCTATATTGATTACATTGATGTGTTGTGTAGGGTCCAAATTAGGCCCAACCCATATTAGAATCCATTACCCTAATTTTCATTTATGTATCTAAACTTTTCATTCATTCAAATAATTTCATTAATTAAGCTCATTGCATTTAGATGTTTTATATATTTAGATTATTAATTATTATTTATGAGTTATGACATTATGTTAATAGTTTTTTTAATAAAATATAAAAATAAAAATAAGGTTTGACGTGTCGCCGAGTCCTAATTTTTTGAAAATTGCCGAGTCACCGTGTCGTATCCGTATCCGATACGATACGCGTATCCGAGTCCGTGCATCCTAGGTGGAGATGAATAATTACACTATTTAATTGCAAGTGGCATGGCATAGTCAAGATGACAATTAATGAGTGCAAGTATTTATGGTCAATGGCCATTATTAGACTGAAAATGGACTTGCACATTGTGACTTGTTCAAATATTAAATTCTAATTGAGAAATTTTGTATTTTAAATCCAAAAATTGTTTTAAACATGATTTCTGCAATTCTCTTGTGATAATTGCATTTACAATCTTCAAAGTATCATTTTTATTGGGACATGTCAATCTATTTGTTTGCAATTTGTTTATATATATATATATATATATATATTTTATCATTTTTTAATAAAAAACGCCTCGCTATGCCTCGGAAAAATCTTGACCGCCTTGAGGCCGAAAAACGCTTTTTAAAACATTGGTTCTTTGAGCTTCTTGTTGAGTTGTATTTTTTCAAATATCTCTTATCAAGTCAGATACTCATGAGTAAACATGGTTTTGGCCAAACAGTTTCCAAAATTGAAGATGAAGTTCTGTGCTTTTAGGGTATGCTGATGAAGCAATGTTGATACCAAAAAATACTTCTGTTTTAGTTCGCCGTTCCTGGACGGCCTCGCATGCCCATTGTTACTGAGAGAGAAGAGTACTACTACCTCAGACCTTAAATTGTGTAATCATTTGGTTTCTACTGAAGAAGAATTTCACCGAGGAGGATGAGAAGTTCTTATCACTCTTTGCTCCATTTAGGTATGTTATCCATTTTCTAAGCACTTGTGAACTTTCACGTACATGAAATAATTTTATGTTTTATAATGTTTTTATGACATAAAGGCTCAATTTGTTTGCTTTTTAGGGCATGAGCCAGCATTCTTGAAACTACTATGAGGTCATAGGTCGAATCCCAAGTTAGAAATAAGAGGTATTTTGTTCAAAAAGCATTTGTTTCTGTATTTAGTTTAAAGAGCATTTATTTCTAGAAGTGTCTTCTCTATATTTTACATCTTGGAGTTTACAGCAAAAAGTGAATCATCCTTAATTCATACGATCCTTCTTTAGTTTAATTAAATCCTACTTCTTTTTAATCAGTTATTTGTCCACGTGCACCTTTAAGTATATTTCTCCAAACCATTTCCCAGTGCAAGGACAAGTACATAAAAAAAATCTGCTAATCACATGCAGAAAATTCAAACCGTATACAATAAGCAGTTATTAAATGGTTTGTTCTGTTGACTCAAGCTTGACTGGATTTTGTAACCTTCATTCTGGAATCCCAGGTTCTGTATGTTTCTGACTGACACTGGACTCCAAAATGTTGGAGATAATGCTAGTGGTTACTTCCCCATTATGAATATTGTGATGGGCGTTGAACTCCTTCCTCAAGTAGTCCAAATCATAGTGCGTTGTCGCTTATGGTGCTGAAGTTGAAAGGCTAGAGTCCCACAGGAGAGCTGTGACACTTAAGCTAATCAATCACTGGTTTGTTCCTTAACCCTCGACTTTTTCATTGTTCAGGTATATATCTTTGTTTGTTGCTGATATTTGGAAGCATTTTGGATACATGAACTAGACATGAAGTATGACTTTAAGATGTAATAGGCTATTTTTTGCTTATGTAGTTTATACCATTATAATGCCAAAAAAATTTGAGGCCTTTATGACCATAAAATTATTTGGTTTCCATACCCCTAGATTGCTCCTAATGCAAAAAAAATTTTATGGCTAAAGTCGTCCAAATGTTAAAAGTTTCTTGCTCTCCCCATTATATCCAAACCTTTCTAGAAACTCTCCGAATTTTTATGACTCTTAAACATATCGACTTATATTTTATATCGAAAGAAGTATTTAAAATCTGATTTGCGTGAAATTTATTTAAATTTTTAGGTAGATAGTGACCACTCGTAAGTTGCACCTGACTGCTAGTTGTATATAATTGCGAATCAATATAATCAATGCTACTGATGAAGTGCTAGCACTAGCATTTGTTGCAAAGATTGAGTACTGAGTATCTTCCCAAGATTGTCTACTCATAAAAATAACTTGAGATTATTAAATACATATGATTGCTCTAATTGTACCTTCCAATACTCAGCCTCAAATGGATACATGGAACACACACATATCCAATTTGTATCCCTGATTAGTGTATTACTTGGTAGTTACTAACTTGTATGTATATACGTTTCTGTCTGCAGAATGAGGGCATATCTTAATGGACTGAGCAACTACACCAATTTGAGTGTACGACCTTCTTGAAGATGTATCAGAGTTTGGGATTTTTCTTATTGCAGGAGATACTGAAAGCTTTTTTTTTTTTTTTTTTTTTTTTTTATTGCAAGTGAGGTTTCAGGAAGTGTCATTTGCTTGCAAGAAGCAATCCACCTTGTATAAATTTGTGCAGAAATTGACAAATGCAATATTTACCAAGTAATAAAGCGTGAACCCTCACTTATTTATAAGATGTAATCTAATCGTAATTCTGATCTCTACATTATTTTTGACAAAATAGCTCGTACTGTGTCTGGCATGTGCAATGAGCAAAAATGGTTGGAAGAATGACGATACCCTTATAATGTGCATGACTACAGATGAACCATTCACTTTCTATGAATCATCAAGACCAATGGTCTAAAGAAATTAGACCAATGAAAATTTCACTTTCTACGTCTGTTGCTGATGTGGCTTATTGTGTGATTTTTCTTTGCACTTTTGGAGTATGTTTTATCCATCATTTATGGATGGCATTGAATAATTGGCAACACAACTTACTCTTACAAGGGCTATCCATCTAATTTTTTCTTTCCCATATAATTTTTTCTTTCCCATATTCGCATATATCCTCTCCATTATCTCAAATCAAAATTGAAGGCGAAGTCAAAGAAGCACAAGATTAAGAGCCTTTACAGGATTTCCACATCGATTCTGTCATTGCCCCTCCCTCTTCTTTTCCATCCCGTTGCACTATAAATTTTTTTTTACCCTCGCGGCTGATCGTGCGAGGATAGGTTCCCCACGTGCATGTGCCGTTGCGAGGGTATCTGCGAGTATAAAACTCTTAGTCGTAGAACGAGGATGAAAAAAAAAACAGAGTGTGAAGCGAAGGAGAAGAAGGATAGGGAGAGAGGCGATAGCCTGTGTGAGAAGAAGAGGTAGTGTGGGAGAGGGAGAGAGGCGACGACCTGTACGAGAAGAAGAAAGTGGGATACATATTTCATACCCTTATTCTGAAATGCATGTGTAAGAGACAATTTAAAATTTTAAATTCACTCACTTTTCATGATTTGAACTTGCACTCTAAAATGCTTACGCAAGACAAAATGACACAATCTACTAAGATATGATATTTCTTTATGCAATCTTGTACCTCAAATTTGAATTAGATACATTTTTTTTTTGTAAGGAGCATTTAATAAGCTCACGTCATAGTCAAAGTTGTTAGCAACCTTAACAACTTTAATCTTGTATAATAAAGTTTTCAATAGAAATATTCTAGCATACAGTAAATCGTTAGAAAAGAAAGTTTATTCAATGTTTAACGGCATGTTCTACATAATCACACCCTTTCAAAAATGGAAATTGCAAATCTACGTTTATTTATTTATTATTTTTTAGTGAAAGATTTAATTTAAAAACCTCAGAACATCTCCAATCGTCTCCTAGGCTATTTTAGGGGTTTCATAGAGAAAATCCTCCCTCCAATCATCCCCTAAACAATCTCCTATAATAGCTCTACCTTCAACTTTTCCCTATATTATAGGGGGAAGTTAACCATCCCCTATATCTCATATATTAATAAAATATTTTCAATATTTAATTTTCTAAATTAAAAACAAATCAAAAATAAAAACAAAAGTATCTAAATAATAGTATAATTTTAAAAAGTAATTATTATTACTAATTTAAATAATGATAAATAAATAATTAAAAATTATTAATAGTATAATAAAAAATAAATTAATACTAATTTAAACAAAAGTAATTATTAATTCTAATTTAAATAATGATAAAAGTATTAATAGTAATTATTAATACTAATTTAAATAATAGTATAATTAAAAAAGTAATTATCTAAATAATGTAATAAAAAATGGAAGATATATTTAAATAATGATAAAATTTTAATTATTAATACTCAATTTTTTTAAAAACTCCCAAAATTTTTAATTAGTCAAATTTAAATTAAGTGAAAATTAATAATAGTATAATTAAAATTAATATAATTATATTAAGTTGAAATAAATAATATTATAATTGAAATTAAATTGGTATAGAAAAGTTGAAGATATATTAAAATAATGATGAAAAGATAAAATAGGGGATGTAATTGGAGTGGTGAAGAAATAGGGGGATACTAAATTTAGCTTTTGGTTAAATTGAACGAAAAGTCTCCGCTGCTTGGTGCAATATGCCTGGTCCATGCCTGGATGGTACTAGGCACGTGGAACCCTTGAAAAAAACAACCAAAAAGACTTTTAGGGCTCAAAACGATATCCTCCTCCAAATTGAACCACCGTTAGGGCTCAAAAGATCCTCTTCCACCTCCAACTCCATTTCCCCTCTCAACCATGGAAGACACCAAAGAAGCCTCCAAACAAAGGAAACTCCCAGTCTTTACTGTCCTGAAGAAAGGGATGATCGTCAAGAACATCTTCCTTTTCAACGCAATGGGTTTCTAACCTGAGACATTTCTTTCTCTTTAGATTGCAATGGGTTTTCAAGAATTGAGGAAAGCAACGAGCTTTCGACATTGAATGCTCGATCCAATGGAAACCAATGTAGTCTATAAACCCTAGTTGAAGAACCCAACCTCAGTGTATCACCTTCATTCATCTCCACTAGAACCATCGGTTCGATCTTCTCATCCAAAATCCATGGTCCATGTGCTTTGGAGATGAAATCGACTAATACTCGGATGCTCCAGCATAAGATTGTAATCTGGGTGTCTCCCAACTATCAAGATATCTTCTTTTCCTCCCCATATCTTTGTTATGAGCTTCTTTCAAAATTTTCTCCAAAACCCATTGTTTGGGGATCGAAATCGGGCCGTGGGGCATTGAAAAGGAAGATGTTCTTGACGACTGGACTTTCCTTTGTTCGGAGGCTACTTTGGTGTCTTCCATGGTTGAGAGGGGAAATGGAGTTGGAGGATGATCTTCTGAACCCTAACGGTGGTTCTGTGGAGGAGGATATCATTTTGAGCCCTAAAAGTGTTTTTGGTTTTTTTTTTTTTTTTTGTCAAGGGTTCCACGTGCCTGGTACCATCCATACATATTGGACCAGGCAGCGTAGAAGCGCTCTAAGATGAAGGATGGTTCATCTCCCTATTTTATTTTAACTTTTACCATTGAAGACACTCTTACAAAAAAATCTCGACCATATAATTTTTTTCACAAGTAATCAGTGAAGATGTATGTCTTAAATTCAAATTTAATTTGCTTGGATAATAAGATTGTGAGAAATTAAGATGGGGTGTGGTATTGTCTACATCACGTGCAAAACCCGTGCCTCATTCTACCGGGCATGCAAAATGCCAGATGGCTCTTCACCATCTCTTCGCTTGCCTTTAAAACCTCCTCTCCACCCCACTCTTGCAAACAACAAGCACATTTGCTCACAATCCCTAGAACCTCAATACCAATCAATCTATCAAACTCCCTAAAAATCAAACGTTTCGAATCGAAGCCCATGTAATTGTTCCCAGTTGAAGGAGAATCCTCTAAGTGATTTGTTCCAAAAAAAACGAGGCTTGCAAGTGAAGAAGAAGAAGATGACTCTAGTAGTGGCGAAGCATGGAGATGGCAAACTGGGTGTTCGGATCTTCCAAGGAAGCAACTTTTCACCATGGGTATAATTTAATTTTTCTCTGCATGTTTGTTTCTTGGTTTGTTTTGAAGTTTTTCATCATTTTTGTTATCTAATGTGCTAAAAGTCCATAAAAATGTAAAATTTTCTTCTTCTCTATTTTAAGTAAGTATTCGTCCTGCCCAGTCATTTGGTAGCTCTTTTGAGCATGTATTCTTGGAAATACCGTCAATGGGTCGGAGTTGTTCTAGGTTGAATTTTGCTTTTTGTTTTGAGCATCGATAGGGATCAGGGAGGGGGTGGGGTGCCTTAGGTTTCATTGTGGATGCCTTAGGTTTCATTGTGATCTTATTAGATCGTAAAAGATTTTGAACCTAAAAAAAAGATGTGTTCCTTTGAAATAAGGGAGATCATTGGGAGCCTTTAGATAAGTAGTTAGTGTGGGTTATTGCCAATTATCTTTTACTCATTGGCCTGACGTATATATGTTAGACCTTTTGATTGGTGTGAAATGTCTTGCCTGTGTTGTTCTGATCTGATCTTAATTTTTATGTATCAAAATTTTGTCAGAAGCAAGAAACAAATAAATAATGTTAATTCAGAGTTCTTGTGAAGAACGTTTGTATGACTTGTTGAGGTAAATAGGTAATGCCGTGGCTATGCACATATCTTCAATGCTAGGTTTGATGTTTTTATATGGATCATTAAATGATCTCGATTTTGTAGTCTATGGTAATCAGGAGATTAGAAGTTGGAAATAACCAGTAATGATGGAAACTATACGGGTTGAGATGCATTATGGAAGTTGAAGCAGGTTTTTTGATGGATTTTCCGAAAAAGGAGATTAATGGAAGTTTGGTCTTCTCCTTATTTACTATATCTCATTTTCAGATTTTCATCATCCTGCAGCGATGGCGTAAAAGATTGAAGCAATCATTTGGGTTTCTATTGAATTGGATCGTAAAATGGAAAAGAATTCACTTAAATGATTATCGACATAATTTAGATACTTCAACGAATAATTATTTGTTTTCTTTGCGACTTTCTAAATAATTTCTACCTCATTGACTAAATAGTGGATGACTACGGGTTGTAGTTAAACCTTTTGCTGATGTTGTTTGCCAATTAGCTAAAACTATGGTCTTGCAGGTTGTTGGCATAAACATGTTTAAACAGTAACAGCAAGTATGAAACTACGAGATGGTTTAGCTCGTTATATAAAGCTCAATGATATATTCATATAAGAATGTATGATTTGACCAAGGATTATGATTTCATGTAATGAGATACTTTTGGTACCTTGATTTAAAAACATATTTCGTTAAAAATTTCGGTTATACATGGAAAAATTGAAGTGATGCACTTCAAACTCTTAATAACAACATAAAGTCTCACAAGAGATACATATCGTCATTTGAACTACATATTAGTATATTGCGTAATCACATAAGAAGCATTCACGTAACAAACTTTAATGTAGGGTTCTAGCTGGTACAAATGTATGGGGATTGAGAGCTCCTTGTTGACAATGCAACATGTGTCGTGAAATTTTGAAATGTTTTGGTTACTTGAAAGTACAAAATATTTTGTGAAACACATTCCTTGGATAATACGCCTGTAGTTTACCATAATCCTCAGGTTTACCTGAAATATGTTTGTTAGTTATTAATATTTTTCAACCAACATAACTGTATATGGAAAATTTTCATTTTGAATGCATTCATTTTTTAAGATTTGTGATTACATTTGATATGATTTATTTAACTGTCACAATGTTAGATTATGAAATGTGTGAAATAAACTTCTCTTTTGCATACAAAATAATCATGCATTTAAAGTGCTTATCATGGAGTATGCATTCTTCTTCATCTTGCTAATCTTTATTTTGGTTACAGGGAACGAGTTGGTGTCCCAATGTTTCGCACCACTACCATGAGGTCATAGATCCAATCCCAGCTATTTCAGATCCTTCTTCACTAACTCCGTAAGATATCTTATTATTAGTTTCGGCCTTCCTTACTTCTATGAAAATCCTTTAACAGCTCATGTTCCAACATGAACTTTGATGACAATTAGACGTGATTTTTTCATTTTTACTTTATTAATAACAAAGGGTGTGAAAGCTCTAAGATGCCCTTTTCATATTTGACAAATGTGTAACTACTTACGCTTAATGTTGGAAGTATGCATTATCAAATTCTTTTTCCAAACATCTTACAAGTCATAATCAACTTAAACCTAAGGGTTTCAAGTTAATGTTTTTAATGTCAAACATTTTGCAAAATGGTAAGTAACTTCACAATGAAATGCAGCTAAAACTGGCGGTTTTTTTTTTTTGGTCCAATAAAACATTCTCATTGCCTTTAAGAGGAAACCTTAGATTTCTATTTGAGAAAACTTAGATAATTTATTTCAACTACTTGTTATATTGACTACAAGTTCTCTTTATGCATTCATACCTTTGTGTATATATACTGATAGCACGGCCTCAATGTGCATTATGCTGCTATACGTGGACTAGTCATCTATCATTTTGGAATTTATTAGCAAAAGGATACTATCATTTTGCAAATAATTTATTAAGCTTACAATTATTGCTATTATTGAGTTAGTCCATCTTCACTCTAGGTTGGCCTATTGATGACCCTTGCCTCTTCCTCCCAACCGTTAGACCGACCCACTCATTGTTTAAATCAATCCATGAGAGCTTAGAACCCCTGCAACATAAACTCATCTAAAATGGGACGAAATGGAGACTTTGCACCAACTCTTTTCCATAACTTGACAAATCACTAGAGAATTTCCAACTCGAGTGATGTATTCTTAAAGGGGACAAGATGCTTAGGGATAAGGGGAACATTCTGGAGTTCCAATGTTTATTTCTTTAAACAACCATTCTCCTGAGCCTGAGCAATGCAGGCTGACTTTCTGTGGCTTGTCTTTTCGGCCATTTTGACTGTGTAAACGCTGGGATCGAGGAGGATATGTTTATACAAGAAAGTATCCACCTCTCAATTTCTTAGGCGTTTTTGGCGTAAGCAAACTTCTCACTGTCAAAACTTCTTCTTTTGGACTCTTGCCATGGGAGAGTTCTTACTGTTGATAATATCACGAAAAAAAATCTCTCAACATTATAGTAATCATTGGTGCGCTATGTGAAGTTGATGCGAATCCACTTTTTCTAAACGTTATCATCTCTAAAATAGTGTGGGCGGTTTTAATGAATAGCTGTAGATGGAATTCCAACCAACCCAATGGGAAACACACAAATTTGCCAGTGTAACATGTTGCTAATTGCTTTGTGGGTTCTCTGGAAGGAAAGGATTAATCGGGGGTTTTGAAGGAAGTTGGAGGTCAACAGCCTTTGTAACATGATAAAAATCATGGCTTGGCCTTGCATTGGGGCATAATCGTTATTGAATTTCAATCCTTACTGATGAGTGGTGTCTTACCTCTTTAGCTTGCTATTTTGGGCCTCTTTCTCTTCTTCTTGATCTTTGTTATGTCTCTTTGTTCTTGTTTGTACTGTTCTTTGAGCTCCTCGCTGAGTTGTATTTTTTCAAATATCACTTAATGATATTTTAGCGTGTTTGCATGATAGAAAAGGTAAGTTACACATAGGAGGGGCATACCTAATTTAAAAATACTTGGGGGGCCATGTCATATATGCCAAGCATTTTTTGAGGGTATACTGGAATTTGTCCTTAAAAAAGTTTTAAGTCAGATACTCATGAGTAAACATGGTTTTGGCCAACAGTTTCCAAAATTGAAGATGAAGATCTGCGCTTTAGGGTATGCTGATGAAGCAATGGTTGATACCAAAAATACTTCTGTTTTAGTTCGCCGAGTACCTGGACAGCCTCGCATGCCCATTGTTACTGAGAGAGAAGAAGAGTAACTACTCATACCTTAAAATTGTGTCATCATTTGGTTTCTACTGAAGAAAAAATTTCACCGAGGAGGATGGGAAGTTTTTTATCACTCTTTGCTCCGCTTAGGTATGTTATCCTCATTTTCTAAGCACTTGTGACTTTCATGTACATGAAATAATTTTACGTTATAATGTTTTTCTGACATAATTAAAGGCTCATCTTCACTTTGTTTGCTTTTTAGGGCATGAGTTGGCATTCTCGAAACTACTATGAGGTCATAGGTCGAATCCCAAGTTAGAAATAAGAGGTATTTAGTTCAAAACGCGTTTATTTCTGTTATTTAGTTTAAGGAGCATTTATTTCTAGAAGATCCTTCTTTAGTTTCATTAAACCTTACTTTTAATCAGTTATTTGTCCACATGGCACCTTTAAGTATAGTTCTCCAAACCATTTCCCAGTGCAAGGACAAGTACATCAAAAAATCTGCTGATCACATGCAGAAATTCAATCCGTATACAATATCAGTTATTAAATGCTTGTTCTGTTGACTTAAGCTTTAGGACTGGATTATTTAACCTTGATTCTGGAATCGCAGGTTCTGTATTTTTCTGACTGACACTAGACTTCAAATGTTGGGTGATTATGCTGTGGTTACTTCCCCATTATGAATATTGTAATGGGGCGTTGAACTCCTTCCTCAAGTAGTCAAAACCATAGTGCGTTGTCGGCTAATGGTACTGAAGTTGAAGGCTAGAGTCCAGAGGGAGCGTGTGACACTTAAGCTGATTTATGAGAAAGCAATCACTGGTTTGTTCATTAACCCCTCGACTCCTTTAATTGTTCGATATATATCTTGTTTGTTGCTGATATTTGGAAGCATTTTTTATACATGAACTAGACCATAGAAATGTGACCTTAAGATGTAAAGGCTATTTTTTTGCTATGTAGTAATACTACCTGTAATGCAAAAAAATTTGAGGCTTTTATGACCTTAAAAAAATATTGGTTTCCAAAAACACCCCGACATTGCCCCTAATGCAAAAATCTCTTTTCATGTGACTCTAGTTATATAATTGCAAATCAATTAATTATGCTAGTGATGAAGTGCTAGTTACATCTTGTTGCAAAGATTGAGCAATGAGTACCTTCCCAAGATTGTCTACTCATAAATAACAGTGAGATTAATAAATGGGTTTTTTTTTAGTTTGACACTCATTAGTTTATAGCTATTTGAGTTTGGTCCTCATTTGAAAATTATTCGACTCTAATCCTCATTTTCTGATGGAACCCTTGAGTCCACGTCATTGATCAGTCAAGATTATTTTTCAGACATTTTTACCCTTACCTTATGTTAAACCATAGTTAAGTCCGAAAGAGTTGTTGATGAATATTTGTACTAAACACTAATTATATTAAAAATTGTAGGATTCAAATAATAATTAATTTAATATATATTTTTTCCATTATTTTTTTTAGAATCCTTTTATCTCAAGCTAGAGAAAGTCTTAAGATTATGCTATAAGAAACAGGCTTGAGAAAATAAGAAAGACAAGATAAGAAGAGAGGAACGTTCCACTACGCTTTAATATAATCACGCCACTGTTTTATGACATAATTTTCTTGCCACCCAAACTTATTTTCACAATTTTTATACAAAGTTAAGTCGTCATGTTTATTTTTTAAATGACAAACTATCCTTTATCCAAATCAAGATGGCAACTTGTATCCACAATTCAAGAGTAGAAATTGATAGATCGAAATTGATCAATCCAAGTGTAAGGGAGGGAGGGAAGGTACCTGCTCACATAGAAGACCCAACAATTATCTCTTCTGATGAGCTCTTAGGTAGCACCTGATATTTCAGGTCTGACCAACCATTTCTTTACTTGGAGCAATAGTTAAGTTTTCATCAAAGATAGAAAGAAGATTAAACTATAGCCTACCTTATCAACAACAACACCACCCAACTTAAATGGAAAATTTCAGTGATGATGAAGCCCAGAAGGAATTGAAAGGTTCCATCTCTTCTTCAAAGCAAAATGGAGCAGCAGTAGAGATATCTTTTTCAAAGAAAAACTCAACTAGCAGCAGAGATCTTTTCTTCAAAGCAAAACTCGA